>JAQIUQ010007031.1:807500-924246 GCA_030378365.1 Hybognathus amarus | reverse complement strand
AAGTTTACAAGAAAAGTAAGCACAGGTGTAGTTCATCACATTTACTATGAAAATATTCCACTAACATTTGACAACCAGAAATTTTATACATACTTTGTATGGTATACATACTAACCCCCAGATACAATAACGTCTAGGTTACTAATGTAGCCCCCAGTCCTTGAAAGGAGGGAACGGAGACATTACGTCAAAAGACTGATGAATTGGGATCTCACCTGAGAGCCCAATCACCTTTGAGTGGTAACAGAACAAGCTAATGCACATTGGTGAGTGAGATTTGATACAAGCCACTCGATCGTGCTACCCCAGGTACATTAGGCAGCATGCAAGTTTTCAGCTGAGAAGCAGATATGGGGTCCCTGCTGTGCCAATCGGAGGTACAGGGAGTTGTGGCGACGCTACTCAAATGTCTCTGTTCCTCCTTCAAGGAAGTCACATTAGTAACCTTGACATTCCCTATCAGTCAGTTACGTTCCAGAACGACTGAAGAATTGGTATCCCTATGGATGACGCCACAACTGCTGCTCCTACAGCACCCTAAAGAAGCTGCCTGGTTCTCCTGCGCCTGTTGGGGTGGAAGAAAGGACAGGGCTGTGCATGGACAATGTTAATCACTAATGTTCCATTAACCCTGTACAGTGAGACTAATGGATAACAATGGGAAAGAGTGCCCATTTTAACCACAAAGGGATGCTACGGAGAACACATCCTTCCCATATGGAGGTGACGTAAGCTTGCACACATGGGACTGAACGTTAGGGCAGTGCTGCTACATATGAAGGATCTATGTGGTAGATCTGCCTTGATCCAGGGGTGGTGTCAATATTGTTTACAGTGATGGCAGAGTGGACTCTGCTGAGGGAAAAGGCACAGGTTTGCTAACAGGAAAGCTATACCGTGGAAAATACACATATGGGATCACCTAATAAGGGGAAAGCTACATATGGGCATCTAGTCTAGCACAGGGGCTGACCAACCAGGCATTTACACAAGCACTCTACCTGGTGTCAGATGACTCTGCCGCATCTGACTACCAAGGAGGCTGGAGGAACTCCACCAGGGTTCACCAGTCGGGACCCCACCTGAGGGGCAGAATAAGCACTCTCTATCCCATCCTTGGAGGGAATGGAACAGCAAGCAAGACACTGAGACATCCTTCCCTCATATTAACTGATTGTAACAGAAATGTACACAACATACTGGAGAGACACTGCACTCTACTCAGAGATTGTAGAATCTCACCAATGTCACCAGGAGTGGTTAGAACTTTGGGCACATATCCAGGATGATGTGAAAGTCAGCCGGCTCGAATTCCAGGCATGCTTCGCTGATCCGAAAATGCCTACAGGTCCCCAACCCTCTAATCTACACTGTACTGCATAAACTCAAAGGGTTCTCTCTGTAGGGCCGTTAAGACCAGACGTTGGCCTAAAGATGGGATGAGGCATGGTCTGAGGAGGATTCAACCTCCTGGCGCTTCTCAGGAACCTGATGAACAAGTCGTGTTTCCTTGGAGACTAACCATCTAAACCTCTAAACCTTACCCCCGTTTGAATGGGCATGATGCCTCTGCATGTGAGTTTAATGCAGCATTAAATGGCGTATGTATGACCAATTCGCCAATTCATATTTCCATTTTTGGTGTGCTATCAAAGACGATACGCTTTTCAGCGTGTTTAAACACTGTTGACTTAACGTGACAGTACTGTACTGTATATATAAATATATGACCTACCCCAACCCCGTCCCTAAACCTACCCGTCACTGGGGGTTACCATTTATGAGCTCTCCCCTACTATCCTAGGAAAAAATATCGCTCCCCAGATGTAGAGTCTACATTTTGCTTTGTTTCGCTCGGACATTTAACGGTGTGTACATACACGGGGAATCACTACGGACATTTAACTGCGTAGACATACATGCATACACGCGGAGTAGCTCAAAATGCGTATAGATATAGATATGTTTACGCAAAAGTCACAATGTCATGTTGATTTTTGAGTTAACATTATCCCCTTAACATTTATGAACATTTGTGCATGACGATAGACCAGACAGACAGACAGACAGATAGATAGACCCATATTCTCTAAAATGCCTTTCTAAATAACACCTGCGGTGTCTTCAGTCATTAGAAAACTGAATGAAGGCCAAGGCTCTCTGTGCTCTCCAGCCCTGCAGGGAAGACCTGGCAGACTTTGAGGGATTCAGCTGGCATACTATCAGACAGGTAGTTGGGAGGATTTAATGTGGAACAGTTCACTTTCTATGGCAGTGAACCTGTTACAAACAGAGGGGGAAAAGAGATGTAAGATGAATCCAGGCTGATCACAGTATGGCCTGGGAAGCTCAGCCAAAACATGGGAGAATGGGTTTCACGGATCCATAAAAGCTCTAACATTTGTCCGTGTGAACAATTTGAAACAAAAGTATGACACACATTTGGTAATTTTCTGATTTACTATGGAAACACTGATGACAAAACCAGCAGTGTAGCTGTGTCGACTTAAGACGTCTATGAAAAAATCCTTCTTCCAAACTTGGGATTTTTGAAACGGCATGAATCACTGTTGTCCATAAGGCAAGTGCCAAATGCATGTCTAAAGTGCCAAGTTTAGCTAATTTCTTTCTTTTTGAAGATAACGTGCATGTAAAAACCTGGTGTGAGACAGCATCCCTGGTAAAAAAGAAAGCAGAATGAAAACAAAAACACTCCTGTGGGATGTGTGACAGCTCTCACCTCCGAACCCAGCAGTTGCTTGCTGGTTTCAAATCACTCCTAACGACCACATAATGACCTCACTTGAGTCACCTGCTGCTGTGACCAGGCCCTGACCTGGCATGTCTTCTGGAAAAAAATCTGTAGCCTTTTAGAGATGCCTCACAGAAACAATGTGGACTAACATACCATTTCAGCTGCTCGTGTTTAGCTTTTCCAGTTTCGTTTTTGTACATTCTAATCCCAATTGGGTTAAGGTGTTGATAAAGACTGTAGTTTTTTAGTAAATTGATAAGGAACTCAAGCATACAATGGAGCACATCTGAGACGAGGAATGTTATGGAAAGGAAACTCGATCTCGCTGGATACATCCTGCCCTGTGAACAAAGGCCTTTGCCAGATGAGACCCCTGGGACCTTTGCACCACTCTTAAACACTCAGAACATTTATGCTGCTTTAAATTTCCTTTTACATCCTTCCCTTGATATCTCAGCTCAGGGATATTGTTTTCCAGAGCTGCAGGTTTTTATTTCGAATTCTCTGAATCACACATGTTCGCCTTTCCCTGGTCAAAGTTTCGACATGTTTTAGATATAATTCGACAGATCACCCTTCTGCGATCACTTTCAATTTGGATCTCAAAAACGTTTTTTAGAACAGAATCTAACTGTGGTGTGAAGTGATGTTTATTTGACATTGACAAACGCAGTACTTTAATGCAGTTCATCTGAGTTGTTGTTTCTTTTATATTTGAAATCATAACATTGTTTGAAAAGACACACTCTTCAATGGACATTCAGTGAGCGTTTGGAATTAGCGAGCTCAGCCATTGCGCCAATTCCCATGAAATCTCTCGATATTTCTTTCAGTTGTTCTCCATTCGTAATTAGTCGTGGTCAGGCTGATCAAAGGACTCGGGCGGCCAGTTGCATGTGAACCAGCATCTCTCGTGATGACATCCACAAACCAGAATGAAATATGAAATATCAAGTTTCCACGGATGTATGGACTTGTAAGGAAAAAAAGCGAAAGAATTGGGGGATTTTCACACCGATAATGTGAAACATTTGGTGCATGTTGTTGGCCTCTGAAGAGGAAAATCCGGAGCCAAAAGCGGTCTGGCAGTAAAACAGAAGCAAGTCAAATGCTAAAACAACAGCAGTCATTGAGAATCACTGATTTAGATGTCATTACAGCATCTTCCTACACTAGATAGCTGGGCTCTTGTGGAAGACAAGAATGATTTGTGCGCTCAGGCATAGCATGGCGTGGCTTACCATGAAGGAAACAAAACAGACCTGTTCTTACTTGCGTTCCACTTACACATCACAAAATGTTGCCAGAAAAATAACCACTTTTTGCAGCTGCAATAAATATTTGGTCAATACAAAATGGTCCTCTGCTTATTTTGCTGTCAGACATACTGTATTAGAAGTCAAATTTAAAACATGTAACTGAGTAAAGAAAGTTACACTGTTAAATGTGAAGTTGCAATTTGAAGAAATAAAGTCCACAATATGAGTATGTAGAAGGCATGTAAAAAAGGGAAAATCAATTAGAATTGCAGGCGTTTCAAGACCAGATCTTTGTAATATTTCTTGGTCATGAGGTAATCATATGTCAATAGGACCAACTTAGATTAGAGACTACGATTAAGACTCTGGACTGAAGGATTACACACACACACAAAATGTACACGATTAAATAGCTTTCACTGTGTAAATCACTCTCTTAAAATAAATAAAACCAATATTAGCAGTAGTCTACTATCGAGCATATCATGTTGAAGTACTTGCGCTGCATTGTAAGACACATTTGAGGTCAGAGCCGTGCAGAGCTGAGGTTTGCACAAATTTGTTTATCTGAAACAAATGACTCACTTCATCCTGCTGCTTCATTTAGAGGTAAATGCGGTATAGAATTACCCTACGGCCACTCACTCCATCTTTTGTACAAAGGCTGATTCAAACAGACTCGGTAAGAGTGTCATCGCTTCCCCCGCCCATCAGATGTTCCCCTGCAGCTCCGAATGAAGTAGCAGACTTTGTAACAAACAGCGTTGTCCGAGACAGGTGCAGGTGGCAATCAAAGTCTTAACGACCAAACGTATGGCCTCCTACCAAGCTGTATAAGCAAATAAACAGAGGGCGCTTCAAGTGGACGGATGTGTAACTTCTGCTTGATGGCGGGCAAAGTGTAACAGAAGCTAAACGACGCTTTATCTGTTTAGCAGACGCGCCCCTGCTCAAAAGTGTGGAAGCCATTGCCAGTGCAAAAGGCCACCGGCAGGGATAGAGTGTGTTTTTAATTGCCCTCTATGCTTTCTCCATGTGTGGAGGCCAGATCTAATCTAAACAAGTGAGTGTGAGGCAGATTAAACGTGTCTGTGGACTGTGTTAAAGAGTATTTAGATAGCCTGTCCAGTCACTATCTTAAACAGGCTGCACACATGGGAGTTGACAGTACAAAGAAGCACATAAATCTCCAAAGTGCCTTTGCCAGTTTTACACCCAAATTAAGGCTATAATGGACCGAGGTGGGGAATGTTTCCCCTTGAGATCATGTCGCTGACCTTCTACATCCGAGTCTTTGCTTTTGTTTCTGTCACTGTGTACTTTAAAACTTACAGGACTGTGTGAAAACTCACCTCAGAATAAACTATTTGTTTCCAATCAAAAATAAGGGAAACTATTATAGTTTTAAATCATTTTATATATGTTTAGTGTTGGAGAGATATTTTTGAAAGAAGTTTCTTATGTCTCACTAAGGTTGCATTCTACTCAATCAAAAATAGTAAAACTGTGAAATATTATTACTATATAATATTATGCTTTAAAATTTGAGATGTATTTTATTCCTTGAACTGAATGCTGAATGGCTGCTTAATAATCATTTATTATCATTATCAATGTTATAAAAAAAATTTGTGCTGCATAATATTTTTGTAGAAACCATGATATATATATATATATATATATATATATATATATATATATATATATATATATATATATATATATATATATATATATATATATATATATATATGAAAGTTCAAGATGCAAAAGCCTCTAAGTGCCATTTGAAATTTTCTTTCTAAAATGATCATTTTTATCAAGCTTGTATATTTAAGTTCAGTAATTTCACTTAAATGGCAATGGAGATTACCTATTAATTGTCATTTAAGTGAAATTACCTGAACTTAATATATATATAGCTTGATAAATATATATCATTTATATATAGAAATATATACAAATGGCATTTAGAGGCTTTTGCATCTGAACTCTTCATATATATATATACACTCACCGCCACTCTATTAGGTACACCTGTCCAACTGCTCGTTAACACTTAATTTCTAAGCAGCCAATCACATGGCGGCAACTCAGTGCATTTAGGCATGTAGACATGGTCAAGACAATCTCCTGCAGTTCAAACCGAGCATCAGTATGGGGAAGAAAGGTGATTTGAGTGACTTTGAACGTGGCATGAATGTTGGTGCCAGAAGGGCTGGTCCTAGTATTTCAGAAACTGCTAATCTACTGGGATTTTCACGCACAACCATCTCTAGGGTTTACAGAGAATGGTCCGAAAAAGTAAAAAACATCCAGTGAGCGGCAGTTCTGTGGGCGGAAATGCCTTGTCGATGCCAGAGGTCAGAGGAGAATGGCCAGACTGGTTCGAGCTGAGAGAAGCGCAACAGTGACCTCAAATAACCACCCGTTACAACCAAGGTGGGCAGAAAGAGCATCTCTGAACGCACAGTACGTTGAACTTTGAGGCAGATGGGCTACAGCAGCAGAAGACCACACCGGTGTGCCACTCCTTTCAGCTAAAGAACAGGAAACTGAGGCTGAGCAGATTTGCACAAGCTCATCGAAATTGGACAATAGAAGATTGGAAAAACGTTGCCTGGTCTGGTGAGTCTCGACTTCTGCTGCGACATTCGGATGGTAGGGTCAGAAACTTGGCGCTCTACAACATGAAAGCATGGATCCATCCTGCCTTGTATCAACGGTTCAAGGCTGGTGGTGGTGGTGTCATGGTGTGGGGAATATTTCTTGGCACTCTTTGGGCCCCTTGGTACCAATTCGAGCATCGTTGCAACGCCATAGCCTACCTGAGTATTGTTGCTGACCATGTCCATCCCCTTTATGACCACAATGTACCCAACTTCTGATGGCTACTTTCAGCAGGATAATGCGCCATGTCATAAAGCTGGAATCATCTCAGACTGGTTTCTCTGAACATGACAATGAGTTCCGCTGTACTCAAATGGCCTCCACAGTCACCAGATCTCAATCCAATAGAGCATCTTTGGGATGTGGTGGAACGGGGAGATTCGCATCATGGATGTGCAGCCGACAAATCTGCGGCAACTGTGTGATGCCATCATGTCAATATGGACCAAACTCCCTGAGGAAATGCTTCCAGCACCTTGTCTGAATCAATGCCACGAAGAATTGAGGCAGTTCTGAAGGCAAAAGGGGTCCAACCCGTTACTAGCATGGGGTACCTAGAAGTGGCCGGTGAGTGTATATATATATACACACACACATATACACACACACACACACACACACATACATATATATTTAAAGATTCTTTATGAAGGTTTAAAAGAACAGTATTAATATGAAATCTTCTGAAATAATATGGCCAAATAATAGTATTTTTGCAGTGGCAATATGTTTTTTCAGGTGATTTATATAAAAATCCATTCGTATTTTTGGGCTTGATAACCACTGTAAGCCCGAATAAGTTGCAAAACTCAAAAATTTGAGGTAATCAGTAACATCAAAAGATTAAATATTTTAAATTAAGAATTTCAGTTTAAAAGCAGAACTTGCAGATTAAATACTCTTAACTTGTAACATTCGAGTAAGCTAATTCATACATTTAACTTTTTAACATTTAAAAATTTAAAAATTATCATATAATCTCGAACTTGCTAATTGATAACATGCAATGATTTGATGGCATTAGTTAGCAATTGCTGAATGAGTATGACAGTGTAGAACATTTAACATACCTGTTCTCAAACCTTACTATGATGGTAATCCTCCAAATAAACATCATTACAAACTCTTCTAAATTAGCATAGCAAAACATTAAACACTACTAAATCGCCCACTTAACATGAATCTTTGAAAAAAAAAAGCATTTTAGCATTTAATGAGTGTCCCTTTTGAATGTCATGGCAAAGCATGCTAGAAAATATAAACCCAGCCCAGTTTCAGTTAAATTTAAGTCCATCTCTAAATTAAAAGATATTCATATAACTCAAAACAATGATTATTCAGATTTAACTTAAAATGTGTCGGTTTAGTGAACTCAAAAGAAAAAGAAAGTTCTCAATACTCATAAAAGTTCATTTGATTGAACTAATTTATGTTTGCCAATTAATTATTTTGAGTGTTTACAGTGACATCTTATCAATGTCATACTGTACATCCGAGAGCACAATTTTGCTATAAATCATATGTGAAATCAAGTCTTTGTGAGAAACAGCAAAAAAGGAAGGAACAAATTAATGATTTAAACCTTTTACTGCTCTTCAACCCTGTTGAAACACTTTTGTCATAAAACATTTTTGCTATTACCCAATGGCTACTTTTTATAAGGCCTGTGCCATGATGTAATTGTGGTCTTGATATTGTTGTTTTGTTCAGTTTGCTTTGATATCATTCACTTCCTTCAGAAACATGGTTTTCCAATTACAAGCTACTGGCGAAAACATAGAGACTGTAACCCTAACAGCACCTAACACATGTGCACATGACATGTTTTAAGGCCAATAATATTCTGTTTTATCACTGTGTCTAATAAAATCTCAGTAAGGCCAGAATTCCTCAAATAGGATTGTCAATGTTTACAAAATACCTATAATAATGCCCTTTTTTGGAGGCTGTAAAAATTGATTTAGACCTCTTCAGCTCGATGCTTTTCAACAGTGACAAATTATTTGACTCTCCTCCTTTTGTAGCTCAGTGACTGCTTTCTGTGTCTGGTTTAGATCTTTTGTTTTATGGGCCGACTCATGGACCACCACCAAGGTCTAATTGCTTCAGCATAACCTTTCACTCCTTTGGTCATGATTGGTTTTCCCACTTCTTTATCATGTGACTGACAAAAAGGATTATCTCACAAATTTGTGACTGTGCATTTCATCTGTTTGTGATTTGATGCTTGTGGGCGAATGTGCACAAAGTAACGTCACTTGATTATCCACAATGTCCTCACACCAAAGTTAAACATTTCATCTTGATGATTTTTATTTATTAGTTTATTTGATAGGGACCATGCATGTTCATGAACATTGTTGTGTGATAATAGACTAATTAGAATTAGTATTCTCTTACACTCTTACAAAAAAAAATGCTGGGTTGGTTTAACTCAATTTTGGGTCGAATATGGACAAACCCAGCCGTTGTGTTACATTTTTAAATTGCAGTTTTAATTCGACGTTCGGGTTTGTCTACATTTGACCCAAAATTTAGTTAAAACAACCCAACATTTTTTAGAGTGTAGGAAATTGAAGATTTTGTCAGAATTATTTATTTGTCTATTAGTTGTGTATTGTGTTTGATGGTTGTATGATTGGCGGCAAACCAGTTTCTCTATCGGGATTAATAAAATTTTATATCTATCAATCATTCTTCAACAATGAGACTGTTTAAATGACGTTTTAGCTTTATGAACTACAATAAACACCTCTATTGTGGGAGTTAACAGTTTCATTCTCACTTTTTCTTTCAGTTCTTTCTTTCTTTTTTCTTTTTTCTGTCTCTCTCTCTCTCTCTTTCTCTCTCTCTCACAGAGGACCCATAGTTGAGCCAGATCTGTTGTTTTATTTCCACCTGCCAAGGATTATGTTATATGAGGACTGTCAGCGTCTCTTGATGCAACTCTTGGATGGAGTGGAAGTCAACAGCAATGACTTCAACATGTGTCTAATCAGATGGTCCGCGTTTTGTGAACTGGAGCTGCTTTGTAGCTTTCAAACATGGATCAACTTTTCTGAATTAGGGACCTTGAGTGTTAAACAAAAATTAAGTGCGGACACAAGCTTTCATAAGCAGTCATGGCGGTTGATAATGAAGCAAGTTAAATTATTTTTGTGCTGGAGAATACAAGGATTGTACAGCCCCTTAACATTAACATCATCAATACGAGTGTATTATTCAATTCAATTCAAATACAAAAAACCTTATTATCTATCAGCCAGTGATAGAAAATTGTCTTTGGTTAAAAAGGCTAACATAAAAAACACATACATCACAATATATATAAAGAAAATGTTACAAGGAAAGTAGGCCTGCCTTGCACTATACACAAAACAATAAAGGCTCAGCACAATATATGCCTACTAGTGACACTTTTTAGTCTTTTTTAAAATAGAAATAGCAGTGGGAATAACTGGATAACCAGATAACTGGAGCTAAATATAAGTAACATTACATGTACTTTAACATTACATGTACTCAGTGTTGCCAGATGCACAATTATTATTGTATTTGTACGATAAATTTGACCTCTGTACGATGTAAGATTAATAATGAAAAAAAATGCCATGATGTACGAAAACCTCTGAATTTCATGACTCTTCAAATGATGGCCATTGTAATCATATGGCTTCAATACTCATTGATCTAGCTGTGGATTCTACGTCTACCGTTATGATTGTAAGGAGAACATTGTGTTACGCATGTCTTACATCTCATCTTACATTACGTCTTCTCGGCCAATTATTCTTGGAGAATGACTCTCTCTCATGAGCATAAGTTAACGTTCCTTTTGTATATTGCATACAAAGTTGTATATCATAAACATGTCATCACTTTATGTTTTGCAAGAAAAACAAGAAAATAAAAAGTCCTTGCTGTGGCACTTGGTCAGTTGTTTTCAGCTGAGGTCAATCATTTTTGCTAATAAATTATAAATTATTTGTATGTCATGTCAAAAAGTTGTTGGTCTAGAATCGATAAATAGATATTCTGTACGTTCAACTCGTGTATGATCAATTTTTTTCCAAATACGATAATTTTGAGCTTCTGGTACGGTGCTTTTTTTCCCAATCTGGCAACACTGCATGTATATCTCTAAACAAATCATACTTAACAGACAGGACTTTTCTTGTGCTTTGCTGTGTTATCTCAGAGAAAGGTATGCATGAAGATTAATTCTCACTGACGCAGAGCTATCTGTTTATGATCGACTGCTTTCTTGAGCTGCAGGAGCGTTAACAGGGATGGGATGGTAGATGACTTATCTCCTGCTCTATCTTTTTCTCTCGATTTCTGGCTCTCTTTCTTCCTTTTTTCTTTTCTCATTGTCTCACAAGCATTGTCTCACAATATGTACTTAACATACATATTTTACATATATATTTATTATTATTTCTCCAGAAGTGAGAAACCTATTAATTTTTAATTATTTTTGACTACATTTTGGAATCATTGAATATTTTTTTCTTAGTATTATTTTTGTCCCATTGTTGTTACATGTTCACCGGTATTGTGTTCCTTGGTTTTAAAGGGGTGGTTTACTGCTTTTTTCTTTGCATGATTGTGTTTATGGGGTGCAATATAATATGTATTTGTGGTTTTTCTTTTTTTAAAAAGTCTTGTTTTTCATAAATTTCACCTTTACTGTAAGCCGTGCTCTCCTCTGTCCTCTGAACGACTGGTTGATTTCCTGATTCTATGAAAACACTCCCTTAGAAACGGGCGGTGGGCTCAGATTGGTTAGTTTGGGTTCGGTGTGTTGTGATTGGCTAAACTGTCGCTCACGTTGTACGGAAGGTTAATGCCCATTACCTTTACGGCGAAACGGGCCTGCGCTCCAGTCCAATGAAAATAATGGTGTCGATACTGCAGTATCAGTTTGAGGCAGAATCAAACCGAGAAAGCCGCGATGAAGAGAGTCAAGCAGAACCTCACCACACACGGCTCTTACTAAACATTTCTGAATGATAATTTGCTATTTTTTTTACTTTATACACATTTGTTTAACACAATAGCATCTGACTGGTAACAATAGCAACTGACTGGCTACTAATGTTATACTCAAACAGCATTGGCATTAGTTTACGTTCTTAATCAAATCGAAAATAACGTCCATAAAGCATATATACATGAAAAATACATTTACAACATTAGTACAAAATTCAGGTCCATAATGTTTGTACGCGTTTGTCAGACACATAATAGCATAACTAGTAGCCTATAGAGGCTAAGCCAGCGCTGGCATTTGAAAAAAATTAAACACAAGGCTACGTCTGGAATTATACATGCAAATACATTTAAAATGATTAATCTTAGCCTACTTACAGGTTGTGGCCCAACAACTGCTGCCTCTTGTTTTAGATACAGATACTGTTCATGCACCAACAGCAACATTACACACTATTTAAAATCAAAAGTGAAATTCGCAATCAAAATTGCTGTTTCTATTGTTTACATGTTTTCACTTCCTGAGGGTCCTCAGGTCTACCATTGGAAAGAGAATAACAACTAACTTGGATCACATGTACACTGACAACCAATCACATTACAGCCTTGATGTCATTTAATTTGTTAAGAGCACAGTCAATCACTGTTTGCAGATACCATAGAAATTAATGTGAAGTGCCGTAAACTGAACCCTACCAGTCATGTCACGCATTTGTCCATGACTTCGCTGTATAAAACAGCATTTTATTCGGTGTACACTAGAAATAGATCAATCTAAAATGAATGTTTAACAGCAAACATGTTAAAGGTTAGCAAATAGGCTGTAGATTTATTAAAGGGATACTCCAACCAAAAAAGAAAATTCTGTCATCATTTATTCACACTGAAGTGCTGCAAACCTAACGAGTTTCTTTCTTCTGTCAAACACAAAGGCAAATATTTTGAAGAACGTTTGGAACGATTGAATCGTGCTTCAAAATATCTTCCTTTCTGTTCAGCAGAAGAAAGAAACTCATTCAGGTTTGCAACAACTTGAGGGTGAGTAAATGATGGCAGAATTTTCATTTGGGGTGGAGTATTCCCTTAAATGATCAATTATTTCCTTAAAAAAATGGGTTTATTCTGCTTAGATAAGCCTCTCCTCCATTTACATATTTTAAAAAGTCTTCTTCTCTAACCCGCGTACTGCAGTGTTAGCAGGTGTTACGCTTTATATATATATATATATATATATATTCAGTTTTTGTTGGTCGAATATAATTATTTTGGATTGTAAATTATCTCAATTTATCTGCTTTTGGCAGGTGTAGTTAATTTTGGCCACTGAGTTATTGTGATAATATATTAATTATATTTAGCAATATCACAATAATGAGAGCTCATCTGATGTGGCACACTTGCTGTTTATCATCTACACAAAGCTAACATTTTCCATCTCAGACCAGCCCATTCTTCAGTTCATGGAAATTTCCTATATGAAAACTTATTCTCTGTTAATACTGCCACATGTTCTTATCAGCACTTAAACACCCTCTTTGTTTTCTGCAAACAAGACTCTGTTTCCTGAAACAGATTTGCACCCTCATCCCTTCTGGACTCAAAAACATATTAACATTTTCACCCGGGTGCATGTGGACATAAAATAACCACTGAAAGAGAAAGAGTGAGAAAGCTGCATGTGCATCTCCATTCAAGCAGACATGGAGACTGGAACACTGACAGCAGTGTTCATAAGGTTTCAATATCTGAAAGGTGACCACCCCCTTCTCCTCCTCAACAGTGTCATGTAATACAAAACTGTGGGAGACTGTAAAAATATTAGCATGTGAAACATTAAAACTAATTCCACTTTTCCTGGTCACATTAACACACCATATCTGGCTGCCCCCTCTTGACCTTGTGGTCTATTCGATACAATACCTTTTTCTTTTTTTCTTTTTAAAGAGAAATGAACAGACATGTTCTCTGAGATGTGTTTAAGTGTAAGACAAATCTGGGACAAGCACTGTAAAACAATATCCTTATTCTGTTCTTAAAACATATTGAAATTTGAAACTTATTGAGCTTCTGTTTATACTTAAGTACTGTTACTGAAAAATTATATGATTTTAACAGCACTGTCATTTTTAAAAAAAATAGTTTTTAATATTAAAAAGTCTAGATAACATTATAAGAGCGGCTCTTATAATGTTATCTAGACTTTTTAATATTAAAAACTATTTTTTTTTTAAAGAGCCTGTCTTTGGCTATTTTTAAGCCCTGTGCTGTTGGAATGTTCTTTGTCAGCCAAATAAAAATCCAGGTACTGGCCAAGTGAATATAACTGCTTTACATTTGCTAACAATTTCATGACTGTCCAATAGTCACTAGACAGTCTCTTGGGCAGCTATTGCTAAGGTTTGGCCATGAGCCGACTGAATGCGGACGTGTCTTTCACTTGTTCGTCATCATTCAAAAGCTCATTTGTCCCTTCAGCCAGCCGTACAGAAGCAGACAGCGCCGATCTCTATGTGAAGGCATTGATTGGCTGACGTGTGTGATGGAACGTCCTACTCTTCTTTGGCTCCACATTCATTTCTCAGCCTGAAGAAAGGAAGCTCATTTATCTCCAGTGTCACTCCTTTTTCATTCCTTCATTTTCTTTGGCTCTGTTCATGCACATACAGTCTGTGAGTCACTGGAAGCCTTTCATTCAAATGTCAAAATATGCTATTTTAGAAGATGGCAGGTAATTAATAATCCTAAGAAATTAATCATTTCCGTAGAGGATTTACATGGTATGAGCTCAGCTGAATAATTACACGCACATTGTCTTCTAAAAAAGATGAATGAAAAGATGTGAAAAAAATGATACATGTGTGGACTAATACTGAGATCACTAGTGACATTTTTTAAACACTATAACAAGTTGGGTTCCCAACCAAAAATAGTGTAACTTCCTAAAGAATGGCATCCTTAAGGATCTTTCTTTTGTTAATCAAAGTGATATTGCAAAATATTAATCAGATGGTTGGGTGGCGGGCAAATGAAGATGATTGACTACACACAGGTGACAATATGATGACAGGCAGTATGATGTGCTGGACGGGACCTGCGGTGAAGGCTCGGCAGGGCTGGACGGGCCAGAGGTGAGTGCTCTGTGAAGGACAGGACCAGCGATTAGGGCTCTGTGCTGGACGGGACCAGCAGTGAAGGCCCTGTGCTGGACGGGACCAGCAGTGAAGGCCCTGTGCTGGACGGGACCAGCAGTGAAGGCCCTGTGCTGGACGGGACCAGCAGTGAAGGCCCTGTGCTGGACGGGACCAGCAGTGAAGGCCCTGTGCTGGACGGGACCAGCAGTGAAGGCCCTGTGCTGGACGGGACCAGCAGTGAAGGCCCTGTGCTGGACGGGACCAGCAGTGAAGGCCCTGTGCTGGACGGGACCAGCAGTGAAGGCCCTGTGCTGGACGGGACCAGCAGTGAAGGCTCTGTGCTGGACGGGACCAGCAGTGAAGGCTCTGTGCTGGACGGGACCAGCAGTGAAGGCTCTGTGCTGCACGGGACCAGCAGTGAAGGCTCTGTGCTGCACGGGACCAGCAGTGAAGGCTCTGTGCTGGACGGGACCAGCAGTGAAGGCTCTGTGCTGGACGGGACCAGCAGTGAGATCTATATGCAGTGAAGGCTCTGTGCTGGACGGGACCAGCAGTGAAGACTCTGCAATCTTGGTTTGCGACGAGGTGTGAAGATTAAGGTCAAGACTGCCAAGAAGATCCAGCATGGCATCCCCAAATTGTAATGATGTTTATGAGAGGAATGTGTCACAACACAGTGCATCACGCTCTGTGTATATGCAGACCAATCAGAGTTCCTATGATGACCCCTGTCCACAATTGGAAGCACCTACATTGGGCATGTAAGGGTCAGAACAGACCTTGGAACAATGAAAGAAGGTCGCCTGGTCTAATGAGTCACGTTTTCTTTTACAACACATGGATAGCCATGCACGTGTGCACCGTTTACCTGGGGAAGTGATGGCATAAGGTTTTTTCTGGGACAACGACAAGCCGGTGGAGGGAGTGTGATTGCTCTGGGCAATGTTCTGCTGGAAAACCCTGGATCTCGCCATTCATGTGGACGTACATTTACACATTCTACCTACCTAAAGATTGTTGCAGACCAGATACACCCCTTCATGACAGTTATGTTTCCTGGTGGAAGTGGATAACACACCCTCCCAAACTGAACACATTGTTTAGGAATGGTTTGTGGAACATGATGAAGAGTTCACACACCAGCAGAATTAGTAGAAAGAGCCACAGTAAATCTGCTTTGTACTCAACTTCATATTGACACATGGTGATAAGATGTTAGTGTGTTTGAAGTTTTTTTTTTTTAAACTGACATTACAGCTTTTGGAAGATGGGGTGACAGAATCATTGGCACATCTGTAGGCCAGCGGAAATACCGAAATCTTGCATGCTTCTTTGATTGTTACATTTAAGATATCATGTGCGCTACCAGCGCTGCTGCTGCAAAGCATTAAGCTCAGTAACTGATCTCTTGTAAAATGCGTTTGGAAATACTATAGACATGGAACGCTTGAGCATGAGGATTCCACACGGTTATCCTAGGAGATGATAAACAAAGGGCTTAGGTGATATACTTTAAGTGATATATTGAGCACATGTGGAATTGCACAAAAAGAGAGAGAGGAGAGAGGAAATAAAAGAAGAAGGCTGGGGGTTGAAGACTGAGACTTCACTTCTGATTTATTCTAATCCGTAAAGGTTAGTGTATCTAAGAAAAGATCAGTTCGGTAGATCACATCACTGCACATCCGTTACACATTTGCTTCACTCCCAAATCTTTGTTAAAAGACTGAGAGGTGGAAAAAAAAAACAGGTGGACACATGAAGGACAGAATTGTCCAGCCTGGAAAGAGTCTTCCAGAAACAAAAGGAAAACCTCTAGCAGAGATTAATGTTCTCCTCTATATATTCCAATCTAGAATCCAGCTTCTCTTTTATGGCTTTCTGTGCATTCCTTTGGTATTGTACACTCACGGAAATAGCTGCATCACCCTGTTCGGCAGGGCGTTACAGTAACTGCAGGCGGTTCGTTTGGATCCGCTCTTGCTCAAGCAAAACAGATCTGACCAGTTCGTCTTCACACAAACCTCAAGGGCTGTGGTTCTTTAAATCTTCTGTGTTAACTTTTATTGAAAGTGTTTATAAAAGGTCAGTTACACCGCCTTACACTTCTCTTGTCCCCGGGCAGGGTTTTACAGTGAGGATAAGTGTTTTGTGTTCACAGAACAGCTCACAGTAGCAGAAAATGGTTGTCAGTCTTGTTTCAGAGTACCTAAGCCTTGTTTTGTTTGGTTTTGTTTTCTTTCCTTTCCTATGACCCCATTCTGTGACTGTGTGTGTGGGTGCACTTATATACTTTCTATAACCAAACATACTCCTTATTCAATATAAATTATGTGCAAAGCCTGTTTAGTCATCACTAAATATCTCAGAGATCAAGTTAAAGAGCTGTACCATCAAAACCACAATATATCACATTCCCAGGTAAAGCACTGACAGTGTGAGAGGAAGTGGACATTTGCTGTGTCCTGCTGAGTCCTCTGCAGTTAAACGACCAGCCTCCACAAGGGGAAAGCACACCAAAAGGACAAATAAATCCAGGGGAAACATGGTACAAATGCACTTGACATACTAAGTGGAAAGATAAATAGACAACTTGAGTCAACAAAAAGTTTAGAAGTTCAAACATGTTAGATGGTTTCCATTGCATATAAGTAAGTGCATGTGTCTCTTGTGCTGTAGTTTACTCTTCCAGGTGCCCAGAAATGTATGGACTCAGTAACTGATCTCATGTGGATGAGTGCTGCATGAAATCATACTTTCAGTTGGACGCTAGAAAACAGGAAGATCATATTTATTCTTTTTGATAGGGCATCATTATGAGAAACTGTTTGACATATTTAGGGACGTGTCAGAACATTTCCTTTGCATTCTTTTCGGAACTTTTCCACAGTACATTTACAAATTGTTTTCCAGTAAACTTCAACAAGATCAATTTAATTAAGAATGAAAATTGCATAAGAAATTTTGGTAACACTTTAGTTTAGGGTCCAATTCTCAGTATTAACTAGTTGCTTATTTGCATGCAAAGGAAATTGGCCTATTATTTGTTCTTTTAAATCACATAAGGCCTTATTCTGCATGACCATATTCCACATCCCTAAACCCTGCTTAATATCTAGACTTAAAAATACCTTACTATCTATTAATACGCAGTAGGAGAAATCTATACTTAAAGTTATTAATAGTGAGAATTGGACCGTACAATCAAAAGAGTGACCACATTTTTGGTAACACTTTATTTTAAGGTGATGTAGTTACACGTTACTGCATGTACATACTATAGTAGTTACAGTAAATTATGCATAATTAGAAACTAACCCTAATTGTATGTTGTTAATTGATACTCAATACTCATTTGAGTAAATAAGATGCAACTGCATCCCTCTAAAATAAAGTGTAACACATTTTTTCCCCCTATGGAAAATATATTGTTGTTTTTGTTTTTTTGTTTTTAAGCATATGTGACATTTATGATTAAAAACTATATATTTTGCAAGTAAGAGCAAAATAATGTATGAGCACAGTTATTATTGTCTTATGCAATTTTAGAGTATATTTACCTAAGATTGTTGTTTTTTTGGGGGGGGGGGGCAAGACAGAAAAATTTATATTTTTTATATTATTTATCATTTCATTTTATTATTTAATTTTATTTATATTTTTTATACATTTCTTTAAATCATTTTAGTGGAGTGTTCTTCGTTTTTCTCTCAACATTTATTTAATTAGCGTTAATCCGCTGTTCTATTCTCTTTTCTGTAATTCTGAACAAACAACACAAGCAAGTCGTAATGCAGAGCTGCAGCCACATAGTTGCTAACAAACTGACCTAAACCATACTGCATCTCATTTGATGCCTCTTCCTAAAAAAAGCACAATGCTTCCTCTCACATGAAGTGTTGGAATCAGGTGCTTTTGGTGCTGTTGCATGATTAACATGAGTGTGTGAGATCTGAACTCTGAAAAGCACAACAGTGCAGTCATGGAGAGCAAAGCGCATTGAGATTAAAGAAGAGGACTTGTGGAGACCTGTATGGCCTCTGTACCAAAAAAGGACCCATGTTCCAGGACCTCTCCTGCCAGTCTCCCATGGATTACCTTCCAGGCCCTATATGGATTAAGTGTTCTTAAGAAGCGGTAAGACTATCCAACAAAGTGTTTGGAAGGCTTTAAGATGTCAGGCTTTGAGTGAACTAAGGCTTCGAGGGCCAAATGATATCCAGTGAGAGCCATGTCAAGCCTTTTGGTTGCATAAGAAATGGCTTTTATGGAGCTCTGTAACGGACCAAGAGACCTTACAGCAAAATATCTGTTTAAACAATATGAATAAGTGCAAATCAGGGCCTCATCCCAACAATAGCTCATCATTCAAGTCTTGAGGAAGACAAATACAGCTGACAGAGATTGAAAGATATATAGATAGACAGAAATGTCTGGTTGCAATTACTTCCTTTCAAAGATGATGCAATTTTGACTGTCAGAGCCCCTACTGAGACCTTCTTAAAGACATGTCCACCAGAATGGTGTCTGGAGGTGCAGGTTGGAGCTGAGGAGCAGCATGCCATCTCTTCTAGGCATCTCTCGACTGCCATGCTGCAGAACTTGTCAACTGTTTGTGTTCAAGTTCCCTCAGAAGAACGAGGAGGCCAAGCCACTCGTAAATAACGTCTCTCCATTGGGAAGAAGCTGAGGAAGAGCGGCTGAGTTTTGATACTTATTACAGATGCAGAAAATTTCATTTGATAAAGCAGAACTGGGCTTAACAACCTCTCCGATCACATGGGGAAAGGATCCTTGTGCTGTCCATCTGATGTATTTATTAGCCGTGTTTGTACACATCCAGGGTAATGTAGTTCAGTGCCTGTGGAGAACAGGGATCAGCTTAGCATCTGAACTGCAGGTCTCATCTGCATGAAGAAATAACTCTTTCTGCTGTGTTACAACAGAGACTCTGGATGGGATTTGTAACGGTCAAGCTTGGAAATCGAAGGTTATGCATGTTGGGTCCTTAGGGCCAACAGGTTTGGGTCTCTCACATTGAGGTAACAGATGTTAGAGGCACTGAAACTTGACAGATCTGTACTACAGTCTCTGAAGATGAACTTTCATTGGCTTGTTTACAAGCAGCCTCCCAATTGGTTAGATTTAAGAGAACTTAAAGAGAATTTATTTAGAATTGAATTATATAAATTTAATAAGGCTAGTTATGTGTAAGTAAGTAGTAATAAGAAAATAAAAGTATCTGTAATTTGTGAGAAAGTTACAGAATGTTGTCAAATGGAGTGAATCGACAGAGGCACGGAGGAAAGACAAGATAACATGTCTTATCATATCATATCTGGTTAAGATATGCATTTATATTCAGTTCAGCTGCATGAACTTCTGTTTTTATTAGGTGTCCACTTTCAAATAAGCCCTTAAACAGGCAAAATATAAAGAATATAGGATGCATTAATAATTAATTAATTATTATTTATTATAATAAGAAATGTTACATGGGATATAAATCAGCATTTCCACTATATATATATATATATATATATATATATATATATATATATATATATATATTTCGGCCGGACAGTCCGGATTTTACGCTCCGTGTCCGGCGTCCGGCGCAGCCTCAAGCCGGACACTCATTTGTCCTCCTTTTTGGAGTTGATCTGAATCGGCCAAAAAAAACCCCGCTCTAGAATCTTTATTGAGACGCAGCAGCATAGCGTCTAATGCCGTAAATTGCAGGGTTGCCAACTCCCAATTTCTCACGCTGAAATGTGAACCCGGCCGGTCAAATCCCTAAAAGATGAGTTTATCTATAGATCAACCTGATGAGCCATTTGTGATCGACTAGTTTTACTGCAAATTAGTTAAAAAATCCACTAATCTAGAGCTGAGCTCCTGAACAGCGCGGACGCAAAGCCAGGACTGGAGCAAACGCCCGTTCCTCTCTGCACTCTAAGCGTTCTGTTATCACTCCACTCTAATCCACTACGGGTTTTCCAGTCTCACTCACAGGAAAAACTGCTCCGTGTTCAGTTAATCTTTTTTTTTTTTTTTTTTTATATCACAAACGTTTGAATTTATAATACTATATGTAATGCTCTGGAAAGTATTCTACATGTTTAATAAATGTTTCAGCTGCTTACACAAGGAAACAGTATGGGAAAGCGCACCCAGGTAAAAATAAGAATTTGACAAATTCTACAACAATCTTAGTTTGCCAACAGTTAATAATAATACATATAGGCTAATAGAATTATATATGCAGCACGCGCACGACGGCAGAGAGGTAAGGTATTATAATGTGCAGCACGACGCAAACCCCCAAACTTTGATTTTATGAATGGGAATATGAATATTATATGAAATATGAATATGTATTGGGTTTAAAACCATACAGATTTTGAAGATTCCCCTAGAATCTATACAGATTATATATATATATATATATATATATATATATATATATATATATATATAGGTATATATATATATATATATAATGGATGCACGATGATATCGGGACAACATCGGTGTATCTGGCAGATAAAAGCTTAAAATGACCATCATCGGCATCGGCCGATATGAATATTTCTGCCGATGAGCCTTGCCGATTGGGTGGTGTGTTTCCTGTGCACATACACGTATTCTGGCACTTTCACTCAGTTAACGGATGCTCTGAGGTAAAGTTTTTTTAGATGGCAGATTCGGCAACAATTTTATTCTAATTGTACAGTACAATCAAATAGAACAGACATTATCTTCATCATTTCATGTCATTAAACATAACAATATTGCTGGCCATACACTGATGAGAAAGTGCACGTCTGGTGTACGATAAGTTAGGCCTACCTGGAGTTGTCCTAGACGCGACGCGGCGCTTCTCGTCCGGTGTGCGACACCCTTTCACTCACGGGACACGCAATTACACGGCAAAGTTCATTATTTGCATGTGGGTCAAAGTCTTGCTAGGTAAACATATCATTCACGTGCTGTGCTGATGCGCTGTTCTAACATCCGCTTTCCTGAGCGCGTTCACCCGACGCTCACAGGAAATAAAAGCCTGTCACAGCGCCTGCATACTGGACTAATCTTCCGAGTCTTATTGCGCTGATACGGTCAAATACACACATGGTTTACATAAACAAAGTTAGTTATATCTTAAGTGAAAGCAAACAGAGAAAATCTGCTTGTCAAATGCGTGTATATTAGACGCATCACGTGCAGTTCTTAAAGAGACAGTAATAATAGCTGCCGCTTGTCCTTAAAGACATACTGCACCCAGAAATAAAAAAAGTCTGTCATTATTTACTCACTCTAATGTTGTTCCAAACCTGTATTCATTTCTTTCTTGTACTTAAATATACTATGGAAGTCACTGGAGTACAGAAACTGTTTGGTTTGGAAGAGCCACATTCTTCCAAATAACTTTTATAATTTCAACAGAAGAAAGAAACTTGAGAGAGTAGTAAATGATGACAATTTAATTTTTTGGGAGAACGATCCCGTTAATATTAATAAAACAACAAAACACAGAGGAAATCACTCACTGCTCTTGACTTGAGAACTTTAATAGAAGCTTTAAAAGCTTTTTTTGCACTTAAAAAAATACAAATATATCGGCATCGGGCAAAATTAGCTTGAAAATATCGGCATATCGAATATCTGTCAATATCCTATATCGTGCATCCTAATATATACAGTATACCATTAAAGGTATACCATTTATTATTTAGTCTTTTTATTTATTTTGTATTTTGTATTACTGTTATTTTTCTTCTTCAAATCTTCTCCAGGTGCTGATAAACTTTTCCAAATGGAAATGCAAATCAGAAGAGTATCTGATCTGATCAGTATTGTCGGGCAGCACATCCAAAATATTCACCCTGACCTTAAACCTTTAGTTGAAGTCACTGAAGTGAATAAGCTGAAATAGACTTATTTTACTGAAAGTGACATAAGTAAATCCAATAGCTTTGGCAAGCCCGTTCGAGTCCTGATGAAAGCAGGGAACTTTCAGATGAGCCGTTGTGAACAAGTCACTGCGTCGGTCTTGCGTCACCAATAGCTCAACTGGGTCAGGTTTGTTACAAGCCAGCGCAGTCAAGCATGACACACCAGAACAGTACTCTTTTTTTCCTTTTTCAACATGTGGTGCCTTTTTGAAGTCACTCAGGCTATTATATGAACTTTGCTTTTCCCATCAGTTCGTCAATTTAAAACCAAATCGATGCTTTGTCTTCCTCTGCGGTCCTATATAGATTCTGAGTTTCCTCACAAAAATAATAGCCCATATTTTCTGCAGAGATATAAAAATGGTGGAATTGGACCATTAAACAGTTAGCTTGGTCTGTAAGAGCACCAAGGTACGAGCCTTGAAGTGAACACTTTGCTGTAATTGTAAAAGGTCGAATTGTCAAGACCTGAAAGGAGTCTATCAGCATGGCACTGGGTGGGAGGGGTTAGCAAATTTTATTATTTCCTTTGAAAAATGTATTCCAATTTATAAGAGTGCTCTCGCAAAGGTGTCATATACAATTCCCTCTTCTCTCTTCCTACTAAATCTTTCAGGCAGAAGGTTTTAAAACTTCAAATGCACCAATATCCTCTTACACATGTCATTGTATAGCCCTATATACACTTTCCCTGGTCACTCAATGCCTGAGACACCAACGTGTTCGGTGGAAACGAGGATTTTCCACCGAGGAAGAAACAGTAAAAGACTGCACTAGTGGTCTGGCTTTTCCATCACCTCTGAAAATGGTCCCATCACCTCAAGCATGGCTGACAGGGAGTCCACTGCATGCAGGCTGCTTAAAAACAATCATCTCTGTTGTCATTCACTTACTACCACAGCCATCCATCCTCCAGTTCTGCTGAGACCCTGCCAAGCTACTGCATTTACTATGAACATGGCTGTGTTGGACTGGATTCAGAGAACAGCTACAATTATAAATGGCGGATACTGAAAATAACTCTCTTTGGCAAAGATCTTGATGTGCTTTCCAGAGCAATGTGAAAGAAAATCTATTATAAGGGGGACCTATAAATTCATAATTGAATACATATAATTTAAACACCAATGTTTTAACAGTGTGTGAGAACAATCAGCATATAATGGTAAAATTATACTCATTATACTCACTCATTTTTTATTACCATAAATCAAAAGCAGTCTCTTCAAACGATCTGATCAGATTCCCCAATGACGTCTTTGTAGGGAGAAGCCCCGCCCACAGACGATCTCCCCTATTAGCATAGACACAGCCACCCAATTCTGTATTGTCACTATAGCAGCTGGAGCTGTATAATGTCTGCACCAAAGAGGTTTTTCAAGAGTTGTAATTTTGGGATGTACCAATGCACTTAAGAGTCATTATAGAAAATCGATGAGTACTTAAAGCGAGTTGTTCACTTTTAAAAACACTTTTACTGATAATTTACTCACCCCCATATCATCCAAGATATCCATGTCATTCTTTCTTCAATCGAAAATAAATGGAAGGTTTTTGATTAAAACATTTTAGGATTTGTCTCCATATTCATTGGGAACCAAATGGTTCAAGGTCCAAATGAGAGTTTCAGTGCAGCTTCATAGGGCTTTAAATGATACCAGACGATGAACAAGGATCTTATCAAGCAAAACGATCGCTCATATAAATAAAAATAAGTTTAATAAGTTTTATAAGCACAAATGCTCCGCCTTGCTCTGTTCTTTGATGCACATTCGTGACTGTCCTGTTCGAACTCATTCATCAAAATGAACGAATCTTTTTCCGAGTCCATTTGTTTATTTTGTTCGTTGAATCAACCAAATGACTTAGAAAATAGATTCGTTCATTTCGACGAATGAGTTCGAACAGGAGAGGTCCTTTAAAATTGAAGATTATATGGAGAAAAATCCTGGAATGTTTTCATCAAAAACCTTAATTTCTTTTCGACTGAAGAAAGAAAGTGAACGAATCACTTTTTGAAAGTGAATCGACTCCTTTAAAATACGTTCACCTGCAAATCCGCCCTTGGAGCAGGGCTATCATTTGATCAAAGGCCTTCTGCTGAAATGTATGAGAAAATCCTCATATTTTCTTAGAGGGAAAAAAGTGTATACGTTGTGCCAATCACATAAATTCATCAATTAACCATTCAGTTATGTCTGTTATTTTACTTTATCATTGATTTTATTCTTCAAGTAAAGCCAGCAGAGGAAATCTGTCATCATTTACACAACTGCATATCGTTCCAAACCTGTACGACTTTATAGTGTGAAAATAGGAATATATTAAGCAGAATGTCCGAACCCTAACTTTACTATGAAAGTGGATGGGGGGAAAACTAGAGAAAAATGCTAAAACACATAATATCTCCTTTTGTGTATCACATTTTGTTTTTGTTTTGCTCTGTTCCTTAAGACAATACATCTTCCATGGTTTTACAGGAAAAACTTGGTGTTTATTTATGAAGAGCATTATTCAAAGGAGAAACATGCAAGTAGTGAAGTACCTTTTTCCACACAATGAGTAACCGCGTGAAGCTGGCATTCGGCCAATGCTGTCTTTTATTCACCTCCATGCTCTCATCAAACAGTGATCCACCCCATTTTCCTTCAAGAACAAACTGCACTTAAAGCTGTGAATTATTTTGCTGGATGTTTGTTCTATAAACAGTAGGCTACTCAGATATGACCAGATTGTTTTACTGCCATTGGCACAGAGAAACTCATTTGAATCCAATTAGTTTGTGTGGATTTGAAGCTTGAACACACCCTTTATTTTCCTAATCACTGCCATGACTCAAGTGACGGTAAATTGCAACAGAGCAAACAGTAGGGCTGTATTGTATATGGGTTGATACATACAATTTCCTAAGATTAAGTAATTGTAAAGTACAGTAATAATAATGACAAACATGTATGTGCTGTTTAAGCGATATAACCTGTGGGTGTGGGACTAATAATGATGGTTTTGAACGTTGCCTCATAGGGTCATATTGGTGCAGCGGATATAAATCTTTCACTCTGTTACTGTAATATGTGCAGGAAGTCTTGCATTTGGCTGCCGCTAGCAGCTGCACATGTCGCCCCCTTGCCTTTCAAAGGGCCTCTAAATGGATTTCGGAGGAGAAAAATACTTACAATATACTTAAATACATAATTATCATATTATCGTCTTTGAACTAAAGACTAAGGGCAAATTTGCACCGTCTGTAATGGTAATGTCTTACAGAATGATCTTTGAGTTGTTCAGTAGGAGCACTGCACGCACATCATTTTTACGGGGTGATATAATTTTTTCCCTCTAAGAAAACATGAGGGGTTTTCTCATAGATTTCAGCAGAAGGCCTTTGATCAAATGATAGCCCTGCTCCAAGAGCTGTTTTGCAGGTGAACTTATTTTAAGACTCGTCAATTTTCTATAATGAGCTCTAAGTCATAAATCATTTGCTACCACACATTCAAACCAACTTTAAAGTGACAGCATGTAAGAAAAGTAGACGTCCCTATGTGATTGATCATATTTTGTATCAGGCTCTGGTAACCCTTTGTCCCTTAAAGGGTTAGTTCACCCAAAAATGAAAATTCAAGTCATTAATTACTCACCCCCATGCTGTTCCAACCCCGTAAGACCTTCGTTCATCTTCGGAACACAAATGAAGATATTTTCGCATTAAATCTGAGAGCTGGATCACTCCTCCATAGACTGCCTAAGGGACTGGCTCTTCGAGGGCCCATAAAGACATTGAAGAAAATGTTTAAATATTCCATGTGCCTACAGCGGCTCAATTATAAGTTTATCAAGCAACAAGAAGACTTTTTGTGCGAAAAAAACATAAATAACGACTTTATTCGTCTATTCCATTACTTCCTTATGGGCGCATGCAGAGAACTGAGATGAGGACGTTCTTCTTCGACTACTCTTGTTACGGGCTGCTCACCGCTTCAGAGTACTACCGCCCCTACCATATAAGATGATGATCGCGCTCCGGCTATATCAGCACATCATCTTATATGGTAGGTGGCGGTAATACTCCTAAGTGGTGAGCAGCCGGTAACAAGAAGTACTCGAAGAAGAATGTCGTCATCTCAGTTCTCGCGCATGCGCACCATAAGCAAGTAATGGAATAGACGAATAAAGTCGGTTATTTATGGGGTTTTTTTCGCACAAAAAGTAGTCTCGTCACTTGAGTAGGCTTATTGATTGAGCCGCTGTAGGCACATGGACATGTTTAAACATTCTCTTTAATGTCTTTATGGGCCGTCAAGAGCCAGTCGCTTAGGCAGTCTATGGAGAGAGTGATCCAGCTCTCAGATTCAATCAAAAATATCTTTAATTGTGTTCCGAAGATGAGCGAAGGTCTATATATATATATATATATATATATATACGTATATATATATATATAAATATATATATATATATATATATATTTTTTTTTATATTATATTTATTTTTTTATAATAATATTTTTAACATATATATATACAGTATATATATATATATATATATATATATATATATATATATATACTGTAAATATTTGTTGGTTTAACTTAGAAAATGAAAGAGTTCAAACTTAAAATTTTAAGTTCATTGAAATAAAAAAATGAATTAATACAATGAAGGAGACTTATTTAATCATCAGAAACTCAAAATATGATGTTATCTGAACTTAAAGTTATTTAAGAAAAATGGTGTGATTACAAATCATGAAACTATATATTTTTTTACAGTATACACACACATATTTAATGTTTTGCATCATATTTTTTTCACACAGAACAGCTTGATAAAAAAATATGATTATGATGTGCATGTGCATGACGTGTTGTATTTCTGAGGTTATAATACTTCCATTGAGGACATCGAGAGGACAGCTTTTATCTCAGTCCTACACATCAAAGTAAAGGTATGTAGCTTTGTTTTCAAGAGCCAGGTTTCGGGAGATATATCTGATGACTTCAATGTCCAAACTGACATGAGGGCATCACCCCCTCACTCTCTCAGGTTCCCGCTCAAGGCTTTCATGTGTCTGTGTAAAAGACAACACATCTTGTGAAATTTAAAGGTGGAGTCAAGTGTGTGTTTTTATTGTTGGGTACTCCAGAAATGAATACCTACAACTTTGGAGATCTTGTCCATTGGCACTGAAATGTTTAAATGTATTACTAAAGGTATCAGAGAAGCCCAGTCACCTCAGTAACGTCCAGTCTTGTCCATTGGCAGATGATGGAGGCTGGCAGAGGATCACCCTGGAGGAAATGCCACCTGGACAGTGGGGGAAACATGAGATGTTCACAGCTCTTCCTCAATGTCAGATATGGTATGGATTGGTTTAGTAACAGGCTCCTCTGTATAGTCTGTCCACTGTAGGGCAGGTCTGAGTCCTAAATCTAAATCTGTGTATCTTGTGATGTGACAGGACATCACACCTAAGTTCTCTGTCATGCAGAGGCCCTCAGTAAGAGAATTAGACACAGCACACAAATCAGGTATATTTACTGTTGCTACTTAAAAGAAACAGGTGGACCCAAAGGAATTTCATTTGATGGTCTTGAAGCATTTTTTGAGACGATGCAGGATGCTATATAACAGTATTTGCTCTATTCATCTTGCAGAGGTGTTGCAAGAGTATAATAGTATGAAATCTATTTTAATCGCGCACCATCTTTGAAAGCCACATACCTCATAGAATTGCTTTGTTTGACTACTTTTATCATGATTTATTATTTTTATCAGATATTATCATTATTATCTTTTGATTTAATTTACCTGTTTTGTTTTCTGTGGTTATGCAGTTGATGCTGAAAATATTATTATGAGAGCCTACATAATACTGGGTTTGTATAATGTATACATTTCTATTTTATCATTTATAAGTGTAAGTTTAATATACATACAATACTATTTAAAAGTTTGGGGTCAGTAAGATTTAATTAAATTTTAATAAATGAAGACTTTTTTTCAACGAGGATGCATTAAAAATAAAATGATTAAAGATTACCTAAAAAAAATTTGAATAATTGCAGTCTTTCTAAATTAATCAAATAATCCTCAAAAAAGTATCACCATTTCCACAAAATATTTAGCAGCACATCTGTAACAATAACTAGTAATAATAATGAATGTTTCTTGAGCATCAAATCAGCATATTCAAATTTAATAAATGTAGATTCTTTCAAAAATATTACAAATCTTAAACCCACCCCAAACTTTTGTAGTTCATGCTGATTATTTTTGCATAATTTAATAAGTCAATGAATTTAATCGTTTAAAAATGACTTTAACTTTCTTGAACAGTGCAGATATTCCCTGTTTCGCGTTCATTTATAATAGAAGGCCAAACCACATAAGCGATGATGAGTTATTCAAATCCAGTCAAATCGGCTATAGTAGTGGTCAGCCCATGCTGATTGTGGCCAAAAACTGAAAAAGTGGTCTAGTGGTCAGTCTGTGCCTGGTGTGTCAGATCAAATAGCCTGCAGATGTTTGGATCGTCACAAGATCCCCTGCTGGCTGGTATTTGGACATCACGTCCCTAATGTTCAGAGCGGATCAAAAGTATGAACCAGTTTTATTGCACAACACTGTGCAGGAAACAATCTGTGTTTACATGGTAACACAGAGATTAGCACACATATTGTTGGCTAAATAGAGTCTAAGTGTCAGAGTAGCAACGACTCAGTCTTTACCCTCCAGCAAGGTTAAGCTTGTGGGTGTGTGTGTGTGTTTAAACAAGTTTCTTTGTCAAGCTTTGCACGAGGAACCTACTTTAATGACTTTCGAAGTTTAACCATGACTCCGTTGAATTGTGCGTCACACAATAGGAGTCATTCACTGAGTTTCTTGTAAAAAGTTCTTCCGTCAGTCCTCAACGAATGTCCTGCCATGGCAAGAACTACAGTACCATCTTGCCAGGCTAGCATGCATCCCACACTGACGCTGCTGCTGTAAATGTGCAGTGCCTATCAAGTTTAACAGCCTCCTATTGTTTGAAGAGAA
The DNA here is from genome assembly GCA_030378365.1 of Hybognathus amarus. Classification (NCBI taxonomy): domain Eukaryota; kingdom Metazoa; phylum Chordata; class Actinopteri; order Cypriniformes; family Leuciscidae; genus Hybognathus; species Hybognathus amarus. The sequence goes on along the minus strand of JAQIUQ010007031.1, from coordinate 894,443 downwards.
AGTGAGAGTGATGTTAGAAGATTGCCAAAAGAGACTTATGAACCCTGCGATCCAGAATAAAATAAACTATAAATAAAATGAAATGATGAAATGAAATAATTAAATTCAATTTAAAAAAAATGATTATTTGTCACACAGATGATTATGATGTGGATATGCATGAATTTTGTGTTTCTAAGTTATTCTATAGTAAAAAATTGTTTTCTATTGTTTTTCACAGATCAGATTTACAAAATGTATGAAATGTATGATGTATTTTATTAAATGACCTATGAAATACAAAATAAAGTTTTCTATTGTTTGTTTCACACAGAGCTTAAAAATTTGAATTTTTAAGAATCCTACGCTATCTCATGACCAATTCAGCGAATTCGTACGAGTGATTAAAGAGTGGCTAATTCGTAGTAATTGGCATACGAGCCTCACTCGATTACAGAATTCGTATGACTTTGTGCAAACCCCACGTGATGGGTAGGTTTAGGGCGGGGTCAGGGGTAGGTCATTTGTACGAATTCATACGAATTGTCGAATTCGGGATATGTACGATTTAGCAAAAATCGTGAGTGAGGTCGCTACGAATTGTTACGAATTAGCCACCTCGTAAAATTCGTACGAATTTCTGTGAGTTTGGGTTGGTATTTCTTTATTACATTGTAAAACTTAAATCAAATTAAATTAGAACAAATATATAATTAATTAGGCTATATGTTTTCTATTGATATTTACACAGATCAGCTTTTCAAAATGTATGATGTGTATGGTCAACACATTCTCATCCTTTATCGTCATATAGAACGGTATATGACAAATCGGCGCTATACTACGCACATGACATCCGTTATCGTTAATATAACACGCGCTGTGATGGTTAGGTTTAGGTGTGGGTAGGGAGTCTCATACGCTAAAGGATTTATTGGATTTATTACACCTTGGGTTACGTGGTGTTATATTAACGATAAAAGGGTGCCATGTGCTAGGGCTTGTATGGTGCTTTATTTAAGATGGTATTAAAATTTTTTTATAAATAATGAAATAAAATAGAATCTAATAAAGAAAACAACAATCATGTCTGGAGGCTGAATTAGCCGTCTTTCCGTATAACTATTTTTATGTTTCACCCTCCCTAATTCACCGCCTGTTGCTACTGAACAATAACCACCCCAAAATAAACCCAAACACAATCCCTTGTGTACATTCCTCCCTCAGAGCCTCTTCACGCTCTCATCAGGGGCTCTCGTGTTTGCTTCTCACCCACTCTTAACCTGACATGTAATCTCTTCCCCTTCGCCTGATCTTTCAGCAAGAGCTTTGTTGGGCCTGCTTGCACGAGGGAAGCGAGCCCCCTCTCCCAGCAGGCATTACCCCAAGAATGCTCAGAGAGCCACGGCCAGGCCAGATGTCAAGTAGCCTCAGGGGCCGGACTCTTAACCCCAAGCTGAGGGTTTGTGGACAGCGAATGGGAAGCCAACAGGCCTCTCAGGGAAAACAGAGCTGTGTTTTTGTCATTGGACTCCAATAATGGGTGACAACTTCTTTAGCGAAGCTGCTGCGGCCCCCTGGGAGCTGAGCCCCCCGCTAGTCTGTTAATGACTTTTTAATGTTTCTTCATGGTTGACAGTGTGTTTGAGAAAAGGTGGAACTGAAAATAAATGACGTTCAAAATGAAATTAAAAATTACATCGTATTGAAATATTGTTACAATATAAAATAACTGTATGTAATGTAGTATGTTTTATATGATTTGTACTTTATTCCTGTGATATCAAAGCTGAATTTTCAGCATCATTACTCCAGTCTTACAGTGTCACATGATCCTTCAGAAATCAGTTCTAATATGCTGATTTGCTGCTCAAGAAACATTATTATGTTATAACATTATTATGTAACATTATTGATATACTGAGAACAGTTAATATTTTTTGAAAGAGACATTTTTTCAGGGTTCTTTGTTGAATAGAAAGCTCAAAAGAACGACATTTTGTAACAATGTAAAAGTCCTTGCTGTCACTTTTGATCAAATTAATGCATCCTTGCTTAATAAAAGTATTAATTTCTTTCAAAACAATGTTAATGACCCCAAACCTTGTGTATTTCTCAATGTCTATGGTGGTTAAAGCCAACCAATTACATGCAACAAATCAGCAAAACCAGCATTTATAGCCAAAAAGCACATTAGAACAATAGACATTTGTCGATAAAGCATGGCATCATCCCTTGGGTCTCTAGCAAGGACACTTTAAATGAGCCTAAGCAAAGATCTTCCAAAATGACTTTTGCAGTAAAATCTGACGTTTGACTCCAAGGATTTCCATACAATTTCCATGTTCTTTTCAGAATCCCAAATTATGCCCATGCATTGCTGGACACAGAAGATAGTTTGCTGCTCCTGTACACACAAAACACTCAGCTTAAAATCACACAAAATGCCCCTCAACAATAACAGTCGGACAAGCGATAGAAAAAGATGTGATGGGCAACGTGCCAAGGCAAGGCCAACCAGGACGAATCGAGACAAAATGTTGTTACAGGCAGCGCTTTACAAATATTTGTGTTCACAAGCATTTGCATTGAACTTGAGGTGATTTGCCTATCTACTTGAATGTCTTGGAAATGTTGCGGACAAACTACAACGAAAAAAATGAGAGCTTAAACACAGGAGCACAGTGAGGGAGGTCACTATTGTTTGGATCCACTTTGAATAAAGCACAACAAGGCTTGGCTTGGGGAACTAATCTAAAAAAAAGTGATATTCATTTGTACTTCGTTTCTCAATTCACACGCTCCCCTGACTTGTCACTTTGGCTGATTACTTTATGAACCCGCCATGAATGGGAGGAGGTGACATTTCCAGCATTGCTTGTTTAGGGGAAACCTCTTGATATACTCAGCTGTTATTTATTGGAGAATACAGTCGATGCTGTAAAAGAAACACTGTTTGTGCATGTGTTGAGGGGTAAGTGAAAGGAAGGAGAAAAGAAAAACATCCCACAGGTGTTAATGATATAAACCTGCCTGACAAGGTTCCGCCATGGAAACACACAGTGGATGATGGTAGTTTGTGTGCTAGTGTGTGAGCAGACACAACTTCAACTGCCCGCACTGACTTCATCAGCTGTCAGCTTAGCAAACATGGTAATTAAGAGCCGCAAATTTGACAAAAAGCTTCAGCGCTACACATTTCTTATTATATTACATGTTGCCTTGCAGGAATTCCACACACAAAACCTGCTGGTAGTGAGATGAGGGTATAACAAATTGGGATCCTGCCCCTTTCGTTCATGCATTGGTGAAAGCCAATGCAAAATTTACAGCACGCCATTTATTTCGCATGTCAAAATAACCCTGTGGCCTTGTGACTTCCCCGCGTAAAGGTTTGCATGCTCTTTGGCTTAATGTGTGTTAAACGCACTGTGTCTTGCAGCGAGGCCTCGGCCAGAGCAACTGAGGCGACAAAGTCAACAGATTGAGAGATGGGTTTGTTCTGCACCTGGGGAGGAATGAGTGAAAAAGAAGGTGCAAGTTGAGACAATGACGTGGCCAGGCCAGTTTGAGTTGTCCTCATCTACTCTGGCCAGACAAATGTTTTGGGTGTAAACTGTGCAGCGATGCAAATGAACACAATTGTATTTTCATGGCTTTACTGCACGCTGCACAAAACATTTTGTAATCCGCTTTTTCTTTTTTTGTCTTGTTTTCCATTAAAAATATCTAGAGATTCTTAAAACAATATTAACTTGAGAAGCAAAATGTAATGAGTACATTACATAAGCAAATAGTTTTTGGTTTAGCTTTGAACATAAATTTAACAAGAGAAGGTGTATAGATGTAAAAGTTTTGTTTTATAAAACTGCTATTTTTAAATACTGATTAAAAATTTGAATCTTTTTTTTTGATTGAGCGATGTTTTTCTGCGTTTAGATAATACATTGTCTTGACTGTTATCAAAATCTGATTTTATTATCTCATTCTCACTGATATGATCTCTTAAAGGGATACTCCACTTTTTTTTAAATAGGCTTATTTTACCACTTCCCCAGATTAAAACTGTTGAGTTTTACCGTTTTCAAATCCATTCAGCCGATTTTCTGATAGACAGTTGACTATAAGACAGTTTCTGGTCTCACTGACTTCCATTGTATATTTTTTTTCCTACTATGGAAGTTAATGATACCAGTGGTTACTGATATTCTTCTAAATATAAAAAAACATCGGCTGAATGGATTCAAAAACGGTAAAACTCAACTGTTTAACTCTGGGGAGTTGTAAAATGAGCCTATTTCCAAAAAAAGTGGAGTTTCCCTTTAAGTACACTGTAAAAAAAATATTGTTTAACTTAAAAAGTAAGTAACCTGGTTGTCTTAAAATTTTAAGTTGATTGAACTGGAAATAGTGAGTTATTACAATGAAGGAGATTAATTTAATCACCAGAAACTTAAAATAATAAGTTATCTCAACTAAATAAATTATTTAAGTTGATTTGACAAAAGAAAAAATGTTGTGATAACAAAACTTTCAGTATACTGAAAGGCAAAAATTATCATTGCTTCTGCTTAAGGAAATATAAATGTGGAACAACAGGGTCCTGATCTGCTTTCCTTGTGCGTTAGCAACAGTTTTTAAACAGACGGGCTAACAGAGTGACATAAGGGTATAGTAAAAGGAACTGAACAAACATGCTGGTAATGCTGTGATGGCCCTTTGCTAATGTGCTAAATCTGACACTATGGGAACAGGGCTCATCAGCAGATCCACTGTCCTGTTACAATCGACCCTCACTGGCCTCAGATTATTTCAACTCAAAAGCTTATCCCACTGTTGCATAGTTACTGACCCATTTTCCACATTGCAAGGGTATTTACAGTAAATAAGTGAAGCGATAACAGGTAAAATGAGCACAACCTATAGTGATACCGACAATGTGATTCGTTTCGTGAAATTTGTTTCTTTATTTCCTTGCCATGATCTGTTCTTCCTAAGAAAGCATGATTTGACTAACAGAACAGATGTAGTCAATCTATAATTTCATGCTGTTCTCAGTGGTTTAGGAGATATCGTGCAGAGGGCTTTCTTAGTCCCTGCTCCATTTGAAGCCTGAAATGAACCAATAAACTGTGCAATGAGCAGTTAAACTATGTGTGATATTGTTCAAATTTATTAGGTCCATTTACAATAATTTCATATGTAGTTTGGAAATTTCGATTTAATAGGCAGACTAAAATAAAGCTCAGGGTTTATTTCACATGATGGGGGCTTAGGTATCATTTTAGCTTTAGCTGTCAATTTATTTATTTTATTCTCTATCATCTTCAGAATACAATTGCTGCATTTACACACAGCCCAGCATAATCTGACGTCAGCTAAAGCTAAATGTAAAAAAAAGAGTGAATTGTAAAGGGTATTTTACAATTTATGGACTTCTCGTGTTTCCTTCAACGACATCTGTGAGACATGTAGACAATTAATGTCTTGAGCAGGTGCTACATATTTGCACATAAAGTGGGATAAGTTGACAAAATCATTTATCCTTTAACATAAACACACACAGTTACTCAATAAACTTGATGGCCAATGTAAATTATTGCCTCTACACAAAAAGCTCATTGTCATCTGTCTAGAATTAAACTGATTTAAAAGCACATGTGTGGTTGCAGTTTATGCACATATTTAAATTGACTCTGCTTTTGCTCTAAGACACAATCCATGAACTAATTAATGACAAGTGATTGTCTCAAACACCAATTGTTTGCTAAAATTATCAGTCATTCTATATATATATTTATTTATTTACTATGTCGTATTCATATTTCAAATTAACTTATTTTTCTTGTTTTATTGCCTCGATTTAATAGACTACTTTTCTTTTAAAATAATATCACTATGCCAAAGTATGGTTGGAACATGATACATTTTAAAATATTAAAAATTTCATTTATTGACACTTTTAAAGTAGAAAAATTAACATTTAAATAATCTCCACATTATGACATTATAATGTAATGTACAACATGCATGTCTGAAATGGTATGTACAGTTTTATGTGTAGCCTACAGATGTGTGGGAAAAAAACAGCAAAGCTGCTTAGATAAATGCTAGTGTCATTTTTCTGATATTTCTTTATGACCAAATGTGTTTGTGTGAATAAATATACAATCAGTAGAAAGCAAGCATGTACTTTTAAAATGATTATCAATATTTTAGCAGGAAGCCTTACTGGGACGTCCGATTTAAAGAAAGCGCAGGTCTTTTTAATATGGCCTCCACCGAGAACGACAGAGACTCTCCTGCGGTGACCTTGGTGCTCCACGGCTTTGCTACAAAGTCCTTTCCCGTTCTTTCTCAGAGCTTTTGAGTCCCGCTGTGTCTTTGGCTGTACCCTCCCTGAACTTTTCGCCGCTTCCTCCAGCAGTTCCTTACAGTACGGTCCGTTCATCTCCGGATTCTTGTCGTTCAGTGTCTGCTGTATGAGGGAATGGAAGGAGTTGAGCTTCATGGACAGTGTGTGCTTGGCAGCGTCTTTGCTCATGTTGTTGATCACATGCTCGTGGCTCCCTACGTTTGGGAAAGCTTGTCCGTACGCCCTCTCAGGGGCGAGAAGGCTGAACGGCCACTTCCGTTCTGGCCAAGTCCTGTCTGAGCCTCTCTGGGCCCCGGCTGGAGGTCACAGGGCTCTGGAGCCACTCGAGATCCCTCGAGCCTGGACGCCGCTGCCTCGTGCTCTGGTGGGTGGCTCTCGGAGGAGCACATCATCTTTGGATCCCAAACAGCTCCAGGTTTCAAGTTCTGGACTGCGGTGGCGTTCAAGAGACACTGCTGGTATAACAGGGCATCGCCGATACTGCTGCTGCCCCGCGGCCACATGACGAAGCGAGGGGAGAGCGGGTATTGGCGGTAGTGGTCGCTACGCTAACGTTGGAGGAGATGAGCTCCACGTTAGCCGTCGTCCCCTGTGGCTGCGTACTGTAGGGAGAGATCCAGACAGCCAGGCAGAAAGCCACAGAGATCTTTGGGAGAAGGTTCAACCGAGGACGGGGCCGAGGAGGACGAGAAGGCCGTCTTGTAGGAGTTATATTCGGCAGCGTGGACCATATTGCCGGGAAGGAAGTGTGAGGCGGAGCTGGGCTGGCTGGACTCGAGAAGCTCCCGTTCTTTGTACTCTCGTTCCAGCATGATCGTCTCCAGCTCCTTGTCGGCAAAAGCTCGTCTCTTCCTCATGCGGTCGCTCAGAGGAGGGGGCAAAGCGGGACCGGCTCCTAGATATGGGTCGTTTTGCACAGGGCGATAACCTGTGAATGAAAACGATACATTTAGTTTAATTTATATAGAACAGGTTTATGCCACTTTTTTTTCCTGCTGATTTATTTTACTGTGAAGAATTTGTGTTTAAACAAAAACATGTGAAAGAAATTCAATCTGATTTTTTATTATGAAGAGTTCAGATGCAAAAGCCTCTAAGTGCCATTTGAAAATTTCGGTCCCACTTTATATTAAGTGGCTTTAAGTACTATGTACTTACATTGAAATTAATAATTTAATACAATGGACTTATTGTGTACATACATGCTTTTACATTGTACTTATATTTTGAAAATACCTGAATGTAAATACAGCTGTAATTAATAAATGTAATTACATTTGTAAATACACAGTTGACCCTTTCCCTTACACCTTAACCGACCCATACAACCACACCTGACCCTAACCTTACCCGTATCACACCTCAATAGCAACAAAAGTGTTTTACAATACAACCTGAACAAAATAAGTACATTGTAGCTACTTATTTTTTGATGTAAGTACATAGTACTTAAAGCCACTTAATATAAAGTGGGACCAAATTTTCTTCTAAAATGATCATTTTTATCAAGCTTGTATATTTAAGTTCAGTAATTTCACTTAAATGACAATGAAGATTACCTATTAATTGTCATTTAAGTGAAATTACTGAACTTAAATATACAAGCTTGATAAAAATTGTCATTTTAGAAGAAAATTTCAAATGGCATTTAGAGGCTTTTGCATCTGAACTCTTCATATTTTGTTTTTATTTTTAATTGTTTTATAATATATAATACGAAGAAAAATAATATTGTAAGTTAAACATGCTGTATTTAAAAGGAGCTTACGCCATGAAAATATCCAGAGTGGAACCAAGTGAATTAATTTGATATGGACAGAAGTCCAAGAAAAGCTGAGAGAAAGAGGAGAAAATTAGTTTTAAAAAGAGAGGGAAAAGGATGAAAAGTCAGATTATTATTTAGCTTTAAATAAGCAGCGAGGAAGAGTTCACAATTCGTGCATGCAGTTTGATTTTATTTTTTACCCACCTTCTAAAATACTTTTTGCCAGCATGGTCGATGGGCGGATGTGTCTCTGATAGATACTTTCGTCTTTCCACTGGTATTTGCTTCCCAGATATTCCCTTTTTGTCCTACAATTAAATAAAGTAGCTTTATTTCTGTAACAATATAGAAAGTCTGCCTGTTCACTGTTTTGTTTCCTCAATTTGTTATTGATGACAATGAAAGGAGTGATGCATTAGCGCGCACTCACCTCTGTCGCTTGCTGTCTCCTCAGGGCCACTTGAGCAGCCATTACGCGCTGTCTCTCCACCACCAGAAGGCAGTTTGCGCACTGGCAGTCTCTCCATCGGCAGAACCTCTTGTGCCCCTTAAGACAAGACACTACGCCGTGGTTCCTGCAGCGGGCGCATTTCGGAGTGCGGCTCAGTTTGCGCTGCGTCTCCAGAGCCGAAGGTTTAAGCGGCTGGGCTTGTCATCTTCTTTGGTCGCCGCGTCGTCCTCGCCAGTGCCGGGGAACACCGCCTGATCATCGCTCTCCGTTTCCAGGCCCTCCACGTCGATCTCAAACTCCGAAAGATCCGTCATTTTCAGGACGCGTGTCAATAGAATATGCATGTCTAGAAGAAATGAGGACTAAATTATTTGAAGTAAGTAGCCTATTATAAATATTTATCATTCATTAGCGTGTCAATTAATTATTGTAGGCTAGTTTTTACTTCAAATTAGATTAGGCTATCCTCAGTAGACCCAAAGTGGGTAAAATAAAACGTAGGCTATCATAGCTTGAATTTACATTTTTAAAGCAAAAATTAAAAAGTAGGCTGTTATTATATTTTTACAATAGCCTACATGTATTTGTTTTATTTATGTAGCATTCCGACTTTCATAGACACTTACCTTGCCAAAGCAGACCAATAAAAGATACGTGTATATCCAACAGTCTTGATAGCACCAGGACTTGAGTTTTCTCTTCTCCAGAGATGTTGCAGCGATAAAATGCGCTTTTGAAAAGCAAATTAGGCCACCTTCAAATATTTTTCAGTGAGCAACATTTAGACTACCTGATCTGTCACTGAAATGTGCGGTGAGATTCTCACAGCCTTTCAACTCTAAGATCCGCGCAGCAAATCTGGCACAGCCAATAGAAAAGCTCCGCTCGCAGAGAGCCAACCAGGAGACTGCGTGTGACAGCACATCCCGATTGGCTCGATGTGAAATCAGAGCTCCCCTATTGGCTGGAATCGAATCGCTCTTTGAACGAAGTTCTTAATGGAGTGAAGTTACAAATAAAACATTTCTAGGAAACTATCAATTAATCACAATGACAATGGGGGTTCAGCTGTTTAACACATCTAGTTTCAACCCCCATGTCTCGGCTTATTAATGAATAATTTATTGCAAAGGCTTAGGCTACATATAGCCTATATAGCCTACATTAAATTATTTCCCGCTAAGAAACGACTGAACATTAATAAAACAAAGGCATAGCCTACTATTACTATAAAAAAAATACTATAAAACAAATTAAAAACTTAACACGTTGGCTAGAAGATGCTTAAAGAACAGAATAAACACTTTACATATTTTCAGTGATGGTTACATTTATTTAAATTGCCTTAGCTTGGACAACTGAATTATGTTGTTTATGTAATTATAGGCTATAGAAACGCGCATTTGCAAGTTACGTTGTAATATTTCGTTAATGTGCTTGCAGTGGCTAAAGTAACCACTAATTGACAATATTCAAATTACAGTTGGTGAATGCAAAAAACTGGCGATGGATTTTCATTTTTATTCAAATGCACCTAACAGCGTTGCTATACAGGTGTTTTTTTGTTTTTGTTTGTTTCCTTTCACCTATAGGCTATTTATAGGTTCCCTCAAAAATTAATTATTCTTTTTTTAGCATGATTAATTAGGCTATATTTGAAAATAGCCTATATTTTAAATGAAAACTTTGACTATACGTTTATTTAAAATCGCTAGATATTGTTTAAGACATTTGTCTTTATTTATGGGCCCAATTATAAAGGTCGCAATTCCGTGGGACCAATTTATAATGTAGGCTATGATTAGAAGCGCGGTTGTCTGACAAATGAGTTTGTCTGTTAACAAGACACTAGATCTCTTGTTACACAAATTTATATATTTCTGAATTGCTGTTGACAATGCACAACCCTTCGGGGATGCATTTAAACACAGTTTTCCACTTTCCAAGATTGACGCGAGATATGGCAGTTGACACAACAAGCGATACTTAAAAAAACATTGACTAAGCATGCGGGACTGATACACAAAACACAATTCTCTTTGTCCTAATTGAACCTACCATGTGTGATGATTCTCAAAACAAAGTAAAATCAACTGACACTAAAGAATGTCACAGCTACTGTTCATGGTGGCTTTATAGAGCAGCAGCATGCGGGTAAAGCTTTGTAGACTGGGTTCAACAATTAATTTTGGATTGGAAATATTTGGCCTTATCATGATCTTGCATGTAGGCTAATAATGGAATTAAAATGTAGCTTAAAGTAACTTGTAAATTAATTATATAATGGGCCATGTTCATTCATAACAAATGAACACGAAGAGATGTGAAGGAATAGATCAGTGTTCCCAATATTCAAACTCTTCCCAATAAACACCTGATTCAACTCATCATCTTGTTAGCAGAGACCCCAGAGGCAGAAATAGTCAATTATTAAAGGAGACATCCAAAATGCACAGTTGTTGGTGTGTATCCAGGACCAAGAGCTGGCAAACACGGGAAAATATATAGGCTATCGGCCTATTTCGTTCAACGGGTTATAACACGTAGCCTATATAAAACACTATATACACTAAAATAAAACATTACATTAAAATAAAAAAATAAAAAAATGAAACACTATATACATAGGCTATATATATATATATATATCTATATATATATATATATATATATATATATATATATATATATATGGCCTATATATATATATATACCCTATATCTAAATAGCCTATAAATTATAATATAGGCCTCTATATAATATATTTTGTAATTATTATATATTCTTTTTATTTAATAAATTATTTTATAGGCCTTTGTATAAGCCTAATATGCCTATAACTATCAATACAATCAAATTAAAAAAAAAAAAAATAAAAGATAAATAGGTTATTACAACTGTTTTACATTGCTTTAACTCATTAAAATAGGTTAAGCAATATTCGAGTTAAAAAAAAAACCGTTTTACAAGATTCAAATAATTTAACTTGACGTAAAAATGAATAGGCCATTAGGGTGATAATTCAGGGGTTAGAAAATGTCCATGTCATTTAAATGTGATACTTAAGAAAATAATCTCATTTGGCAACACATTTTGATTTATAAGCAGGATGATTTTGGTTGGGCCTAATTATCTGTCTAGTCTTGCCTCGTCATCTCTGTTACTCACATGTGGTGAAGATGTTTGCCGTGCAGGTGCAGCTTTGCCACTCGCCCCTTCTTCCCTCTTAATTTATTAGCAAGGTTACGGCCAGCAGACCCAACTGCTACCCAGGGTGCAATTTCCCCAACGTGGAATGCTTTGATCCTGTCTGTTGCCTTCTAAACGCATATGACAATGCCAAATGGAGAAAAATCGGAGTGTGTTTATTGTTTAGCTGTATGCGTGAGTTAGGCCCTAATAGCTATACGCAAGTGTGTATATGCCCCATAGGCTGTTATATGCTTGTTTGCAAGCTTGTGTTGGGAAATGAGGGTTTTATGTTAAGCCTGCATGGCCTGCATTGTCAGAATTCATGCACCTATATTGCTACTTTCTATTACAGTAAAATGCAGGTCACTCAGTGCATTCAGGCACCTTTGAGGATATTTATTTACTATCAATGTGTAACAATTCAGCGAATCACGTCGAGCTTCTGGTTTGGTTCAGGGTGTCTCACATGTTACACACTGCAATGTAACCTGGTCTGAGTGTGGAGACAAGAGATTTGTGCGTTCACTGAATGTTATGTTAATTAGTTTAGAATTTGAGGACTCTTGGCTTGATGGATTGGAACACGTGCAACTTGCTGAATGCTTAACCACTCGTAATTTGTCTGTCCGGTTAACTTATAGCTAATTAGAGAGCACAGCCATGTTGACTTAGAGGCACAGATTCAAATTTCAAAATTAAAAGCTGTCGCTCGGTTAAGTCAACAGATGTGTTAAATAGAACTGCAACACCTGCACACTGAGACGACCGCTGGATTTAGCATCATGTAAACACCATGCAACCTTAAACAAGCAACATGTCACAGTAAACCGCCACTGCAGGCTATTCAGATCTATAGAGCCTAAATGTAGGCTATTAGTTATTATAGTGTGTCTTCAGAAGTAGCCCTACCTCAGACGCTGAATAATGTGACATAATATTTGTATCTGTAGGCCTAGATAGCGAATAATAACACAAATTGAATGACACCATGACTTCTTTTGCATACACAATCACAAGGTGACAGTATTTGAGTCATTATCGATGGAATTCCTGCACTCAGAGCACTTTAACTGGAGGCGGTAAATGCATTGAGATTTCGATTATATAGGCCTAGTAAGCTAAATTATGAATGATAGCCAATAATTTGAAAGATGATGGAATAATTATTACTTTTTTCACATGGAAAATGATATTCACAGTGAATTACATTAATTAATTAGATCTTATGTTTTCCATAAAATCGAATTCTAGGCTAATGGAACTCTCTTAAAAATAAAATTATTGGCATCAATGGTTCCATGAATAACTTTAAACCACCTTTTATATTAGAAAAAGTTTATTCAGATTATTGGCCTACATGTTTCTTCACAATTAGAAATCAATTATTTATTTTTAAGATCTGCTCACTGAAATGATCTCCGAAAAACGTTCTTATGTCATCGCTGCAAAAACACTTTTTGGTATCTTATATAATATGTTTAATATCTTAAACATATTAGCCTTTAATATTTGCTATGCTATGTGTTGCGTATTTACAGAATAATAACGTACAAAACAGGAATCGGTCATATTCTGTGAAGTTTTTTTTTTCTTAGATGGGTATTCACGAAATTGCTATTGTTAAAAAGTTCCACTAGATGGCGCAGTTAGCTCATTTTCTGCTCACATAACTTGATCCATTAAAAATACTGTCTAATAGCCTATAAAAAATACTTTTGTCATTTTATAATCACTCTCATCACATTAATAACGTAAACCATTTAATACAAAACGGCAAATGTTATTTAATTATGAATGACTAGTTTAAAACTAAATAAATAGAACGATGATGACTGGATCGTAGGCTATGTTATTATTAGTGACATTTAATTATTATTAGTGATGTTTAATTATTATAGCATAGGCTGGGGTGAATTACTAGTGGATTAATTGCAAAACGAGAAGATGACTCTTATTTTTCTTTCTTTGAAGAGATATTCTTAAAAAAAGAGTTGTAAATATTTTTTTTCTTTTTCTTTAATAATAATTATTTAAATTTATATAGCTTTTCTGAGTACTGAAAGCACTTTACATAGAAGCGGGAATCTCCTAAACCACCACCAGTGTGCAGCATCCACCTGGATGATGCGACGGCATCCATAGTGCGGCTGAACGCCTCCACACACCGGCTTACTGGTGGTGGAGAAGAATATTCTGCATTCTACATAACAAATTCATGCCTAATTTATTTATTGCCTAATACTGTTTGTTTTGCAGATAGCTAATACGTGTATATATTTGCTTCAGGTAAACACAATGACAATAAGAGTTCATAGAAGGTTTATTTGCCATACTTTTACATGCAGGATTGCCGGAATAATCTTTTCTTTTCTCTTGCTTACAATAATTTGTTATCAATGGTACATTTTCATGCAAAGTGGAAATAGAGATTGCTGTGCTCAAATATATTAACTTATTCAGATTTTTGGTCAAAATAATAGTACCATAATGACCCCCCCCAACCAAAAAAAATAAAAAATAAAGCTAATGTTATAACACACATGATTAAGTTGGCACAACAACCTCAGATCTGGTAGAAATACAATACCTCAAGTAATGCAATGTGTATTTTTCATTGCGCTACTCAGACGACCAAGTGTCTCTCTTTAAAATGCATTTCAGTGCTTGTTTCTATTGAAAGCGCTGGAGTGAGCAGAAGTTAGGAGGAAGTGTTCAGGATCCTGGAGTCTGAGGAGTCAGATCTGTCATCGTACTCCTCATCCGCAGCGTACATGCTCTGTTTGGCAATGACAGGGCAGCTCTCCTCCTGGATGCTGATTCCGATGCTCCTCGGAGGGTCTGCTGCTGGCAAGGAGCGGCGAGCTGCGGATCACTCCGGCCGACGGGCCTGAGAACGGCGGGATGTACTGTGAGCGCAGCTGATACTGTTGCTGTAAAGTCATGGTATTCCACAGAGTCAAGTCGTTATGTGCACGAAGGGCCCGGCTTGGCCGCGGCTTAAGGAATTCCTCAGCATGAGGGGATATCGAGGCGGCTGGGGGAAGCCGTGCTGTAACGGCATGCTAAGAGGACCTGGTACGACTCCCCCAGAAGGCTCTGAGGAGAAGCGCAGGGAATCGAGGGAACGCGAAAGGCCGAACCGACTCGACCACTTGGAAGACGAGACGGGGTAAGAGCTCAGGGGGTGCTCAAAAAGGTGGCCGTTCGATGGGAGGACCAAGGCTTCCGCAGCTCTCTGAACCGGATCTTTTCCGGTTTCATCTGTGGAACGGCTGGACAGCAGGATCTCGATGGCTCCGACCAGGTCCCCACCGCAGCCTTTCAGGATGAGCTCCAGGACTGCTGGTTTGTGGACTGGGAAGATCTTCTTCAGGACTTCCACAGAGGAGGTCGATTGGCCCTCAGACTGAAAGGCAGAGACACGAGAGCCAGAGAGGCCTTCGATGAGGAGGTTGGGCTCAGGAGAGTATTTGGGGTTGTCAGCTTTGGGCTCTGGCTCGGTGCAGGATTTAGACAGGGTGAAGTGGGACTCCTCAAGCTGGGGAGTTGGGTCTGAGGTGTCAGGGGTGCAGCACAAGTTAGGTTTCGACTCCTCGGGGGAGCTGGCTGGTTCTGGTTCTCGGTCGCTGGCGCTACCTCCGTTCTGCCACCAGACTGCTCCCCAGACAGATCCTCATTTAGGTCTGGAAACAACATGCATGGAATTCATGAGCATATTATATTAAAAGATGATAATACAGTGATGTTGCAGCTTAAAATCATTGAGAAAAATTAAGATGAAAATTATGAAACCACCAGTCTTAGTTAAAGGATCAAATCTTTTAATTGGCATTTCATACAGAAAGCCTGAAGTGGACACTTAAAATTCTGACTCACTATATGTACTCAAACATTGTCCGATTCTGCAGACTATAGAAGTGCAACATTCAGGTTATTGACCTGTCAGCACTCCTGTGATTTATAATGGGCGACTTTATTACCCGTTGACGCGATCGCACTGAGAAATCTAATGTCGATTCAGTTTTGAAAACTGATCACTTTAGAAACATTTTACATTCATTTGGACTTCCTTTGCATTTCATTGACCTCAACCGAAATTATCGACAGGGCCTGTTCTAACACTAGTGTCGATCTTTCAAACTAAGTTCATCACCTCAATGAAATAAGGCGAATGTTATAACAACCGATGGCAGTTCCGTTCGACTTCATGTCTGATTGTCTTAAATATTCTATTTCTGTTCTAATTATTCCTGACTAGGCTAATTAAATTATTTTAGCAGAACCGTCAGGTTGATGAATCTAACATGGAAAAAAGTAGGCTAATGTCCAATAAACGTATTTATTTGGAAAGGTTAAAATGACAGGAAAAAAACATAAAATAATTTATAATATATAGGCTACAATAATTTTTTAAGAACGAAATTAATAATAGTCTACATATGAGTTTATAACAGGCTATGCTTCAGGAAACAAAAATGCCCGCATTATGTTATCTCGAATCGATCAGTAAGATTGTTGCTTAGTGCAAATATTATTTTTGTTAGATATTTGAGATGGTTATGTTTTTACAAAGTTAAAAAGTAGAAAAAGTAGGTTCAAACTCCAGTTTTAGATTAAATAATAGATTTATCCTATTTGTAAGTTGTTATAATTGTGTAACAACTACAAAAAAATAATAGGCAAATTATAATTATTAAAATAAACCGATTAATAACTAGGCTAATTTGAAAAATAAAACAAAAATCTTTAAACTCGCAAAAACGACATAGGCTATGTCTTGGTCTTCGGTGTTCCTAAAACTAAGTTGTCTAAATGTCTAAAACATTGAGTTCCCCATGTAGGTAAGCGATTACCTTGCGGTGGTTTAGGGGTCACTGTCTCTGTGCTCCAGCGCAGGTCTATGTCGCTGGACCGTGGGTTATTTGGGTTCTGCTCTCCGCTTCCCACAGTGATGCCAGGCAGCGCTTCTCAGTGACTCCGGGATCAAACTCTCCAAACTCTCGTTCGCCTGCTGCCGCCTGAGTGCCACCTGAGCCGCCATGACCCGCTGGCGCTCGATTATTAGAATACATTTCTCGCAAGTGCAGTCCTTAAAACGGCAGTAACGCTTGTGCCCTTTCAGCCAGGACAGCACCCCGTGGTTCCTGCAGCGGGCACACTTGGGGGTCCTCTGGAGGGGCGCTCTCGGCTGGGACACCGGGCCCCCCATGTAGAGGTAGGGCGATCCGTAGCCATTCATTTCTCAAGTCGTTTCCAGAGGTGCCAGAGGCGCAAGTGCATCAGATAAGCAGTAGAGGAAGAGTGCTGTCAAGTATAGTCAAGAGATCAAGCCCCTCTGCTGCTCGCTACACTCGCGATGAGAGGTGTTGACTCTTTAAGACGAGGATCCACCTTTCGCCCCGCAATAAAGAAGTGCATCAGGCGATCTGACACGCATAACGAGTAACTTCTATTTCTCACATCACTGTCACGAGCAATTTACATTCCTCTGACACTGGATGGAAAGAGGAAGTCTCTCTTTTTTCTAGAGTTTTGAGCAATATCTTGGCCATTTACAACCTTTTAATACAAACAGCCTACAATATTTTTGAGTTTTTAATTAGCGGGCGAGTTATCAGTTAAAACTTGAAGTCTAAATAAAAGGTTGAAGGTGTCTCAGAAGTTTGTAACCAACTTGCATTGTGTGTAGGATGGTGTCTCAACAAAGCACACTTATTGTAAATTATTAGGCTATTTTATTGTAGGCTACATTTAGCCTACATAACATATGCAACATCACAAACAATGTTTTGCTTAAAAAGAATCAAATCGGTTATGTTCGACAAACTTTAACACATTTAGCGAAATATCCAAAATTATTGATCCTAATAATCCTAAATAATCATAAAACGTCAACTCCCATAAATAGTAGTTGAATAATGCGCATTATTTTAAATCAACCCTCTGATTGAATTGGCAGCCTATTTTTCTCCCGCTGTATAGGATAAAACTGCGTAAAAAATAGGATCATTTAAATAATAATAATAATCCACCTTCCTTAATCATTTTCAATGGTTGTTTGAAATCGGGACCCACAGCGATTTTTCAACATACGAGGCTAGGAGTAATTAAAAAATAAAAATAAAATAAAATAAAAAAAACGTTGGAATCTGAAAAGAATTCATAAAACTGCTGTGCGCTTTTCATGAAAATCCTGCAACCGCTTTGGTATTTAGTTTAACCACACGCTGTGAATTCGAATTAAACACAGGCGACAATAATATGGTGGTTTGCATTTGAATGAGCTTTTAACTTATTCCCATGAAAAATGTTGAATAGTCCGACATGCATGCGAGTTAATTGGACAATATAATGTGGACTGGTACCAAATGAGTCCTGGAAGGATCAGGTGGAAAAAAAAATGAATTGAATCAATTGAACTGGGCGATGTCATCTACATTAAACAGGCCTATTTTGTCTTGTGCACACAGTAAACATACACAGACTTTAAATGCTATTTGGCGCGCAATGTGCAGGTATAGGGTGTAAATTGCAGCACACCTTTTTTAAAATGATGCCCATCGCTTTTTAAAGTCCAGTGAAACTCAACACCGGGCACCCTCGAGTCCGTTTCTGTTCCTAAATGGGTTTATTCAAGCACGTAATGGGATCCCGACAGCACAACTTTGACAACTGGGGGCCACGGTAAACTTCACCACATGAACTCCGTTTCCAGGGCTATTAAGCTTTTAATTGGAAAATAGCAGATGAAATTTCAAGGTGACGATAATGCAGCGTGCAGTCTGTGCATGGCGAGGGGAATTCACACCAAGGGGAGTGGGAGGACAACAGAAATGCTAATAAAATTATGTATGTTTTGTGTCACTGATTGACATCAAGGTAAATGGATATGAAAAATAAAAAGAGAATAAGGTGAACATGCACTAATATATAGCCTACCATCCACACAAATCCATTCAATGTAAAATGAAAAGCATTCATTTGATTAATTTGAATTTATTTTCTAGTTTGATGCATTTGTTTGCTTTGGGCTCTTTTGAATGCAATTAAAGAAAATGAATGAAAGGAATGAAATTAATAAATGTTTAATTATTGTGAAATTATATAAATGTCTATAAACATGCTTTTTTGTCTTTCTGTCTGTTCAGAACAACATGGCAGTTTTACTGATTAAAAGAGATACAATAAATGGGTAAACATTATTTTGGGTGTTCATAAATTTTGCATTCATA
Source organism: Hybognathus amarus (assembly GCA_030378365.1). NCBI lineage: Eukaryota > Metazoa > Chordata > Actinopteri > Cypriniformes > Leuciscidae > Hybognathus > Hybognathus amarus. The sequence goes on along the minus strand of JAQIUQ010007031.1, from coordinate 875,448 downwards.
AATGCATGTATAGTATGGCTAAAATACCACAAATTCAAAGTAGAATTTAGTTTTAAAAAGTGTTGGTTAATATCCAAAGGTGAAAGATTACTATGGACATTTTCTCTGGGTCAAGTGAACCATACTAGCAGCACTTAGACAGTGGTTTATCTATGTGGAGCCCAAAAGTTGTTTTATATTGAGCTGAAGGACAGAATAAAGCCAGTAAATGTCCCAGGTCTAAGATCCAAGAAACCGTAAACTGAGTATATGACACCAATTAAATCTCTACAGTCAAACCCTCAGAGTGACGGGTATTCTTTCACTCCCTAATAATTTACATTTAAACATCATTAATTTAGCAAACACAGTTATCCCCAGCAACGTACAAAATGAGAATAAGTAATAATATTAATATGATCATTTATAATTCATCTCAGAGATAAAACAAGTAGGCTACTAAGTTACACACACACACACACGTTACTTGTTATTTCTGCTTGTAAGCAGGAAGCAATACTGTCATTCATTATTTGTTTAATCTAAATATTTGTAATTTATTGTAGTGCAGATAACTTCAGCTTTGAATGAATGCCTTTTAACACCTACAGTCTACAAAGAAAATGGTACAATATACACTTTATGCAATTTCATGCTCTCTGCATTTAATTACATTTCATTTAGTCTCTTTTTTGTACTTTCTGTCAGGTTTGATATGAGGTTTATAGTGGTAATTATGTATATACTCTATACGTTGAGTCTGTGAATGTCCATCGAGACCCCAATCGGCTTCTCTTTCATTGCGCCTCACTGACAGGCACCCAATAGTTTCAGTGTTGTGAGTAATGATGGGACATCTGTCCAGTGAAATGTGTGGTTATTCCCTCTGTATGGACAGAGGCTCCAAGGGCACTCAAATCACTGAGACTCTGACAGGACACACACCTCCCCGCCACACCCTCTCCATCTCAACGTGAACAAAGGCAGACAACAGAATAGTTGTCTGTCTCTATAACCCACTCTAATGGGACTTAAACTATACAATGGAGTACAATTGAAACTAAGTTTGTACAACAAATAACTAATTGTAAAATTCGCTGACAGCTTCAAATCCAATCAAACAGACTCATTATGGATTTTTTGTATAGTTACTGTATTAATTTACTTTTTTTGTGCCTGGGAAAAAGGGTTTCATGTGCAGGCCATTACATTCACTGGTCAGGTGGCATAATTGAGCATGTACTAAATTGTCATAAGACTTAAAGTTATGGTGTGTGGCTTTCATTTTTAAGTGATTTAAAACAAAATTAAAGTGCATAAGTTTGCATAGCCCTTGCAGAATATGTGTTAATAATTTGAAAAATTTAAGAAAAAAATTGTGAATTGTATAAAGTATAAAATTGTACTAATTTTCTCTGTACTAATTTTCTTTTGGGAAAAGTAAATATCTTGTGTAGCTTCTGAACAGCAGTAGTAAATGGATATATGTAAGCAATAAGGTACGAGAGCTGTGCTGTATCGTGAAATAAGTAACAGCTGAAGGGCGTTGTTAGGCACGACGTGAAGCGGAGTGCCTGCAACCCCTTCAGCTGTTACTTATTTCACGATACAGCACTTGTCTAAAGTATCTTATTGCTTTTATAAAACGGTTGCCACACAATATTAAAGTAAAAAAAACAATATAAGTGCAACTTTCTTGAAGTAAAATCACTAAAAGCCTACCTTCCGCTGGAAAAAATAGTCCCCGAGTGTGAACAGCAACAACGTTCCAATGTGTAAAATGCATGAAAGCTCAAATAAAAACAACACAGAACCGCAGTGTTGCGCAGCGATCAATAGAACCGTTGGGTGAAGCGGTCGTCAGCCGTGTTTTATCGTGAATAAAGCACAGCTCTTGACCAATCAGAATCAAGGATTCGAACTACCCGTTTTATATATATATATATATATATATATATATATATATATAAACAAATATGAAAAATTTACACATACAAGTTTACACCCCTAGCTCTTAAAGTCAGCATGAAACGGAAGTTGCAATATTCTTTTCTTCCTTATTGTGACATATATCCAAGTAAAGCGATTTTCAGGGGGAAAAAAATATGTAGGGTGGGACTTGATTTTTTCCATTGGGAATCGGTTGGATGGTTGTGGTATGATATTGTCGTGATGTCATGTGAGTGACAGGTTGTCCAGTCCTCGCGCCAGTAACACATCATCAGAGAAGAGAGATTATTTTAAGTTATTTTTAAGTTATTTTATGTTCTATAAAAAATAGTCAACCTCAATTTCATGGTGACTTTAATGATTCGATACGTAAACTTTTAAGCTGTTTCATTTGTGTAACAGTAACCATTTTGTCTTGTGGACTGTACAGTATACACTCACTGGCCACTTTATTAGGTACACCTTGCTAGAACCGGGTCAGAGTCAGACCCACTTTTGTCTCATTGACAATTGATGTGAATCTCATGGGGCAACATGACATCATGACTTTTGCGTAAACATACATGCGGATAGCTCAAAATGCACCGAGATAACACGCCACTCTGACTCGAAAGTGACGTGTTATCTCGGTGCATTTTGAGCTACTCGCGTGTATCCGTGTGTATGTTTACGGCATTAACGTCCGAGTGATTCCGCGTGTCTGTACACGCCGTCAAATGTCTGCACGAAACAAAGCAAAATGTAGATCTACATCTGGCGAGCTATCTTTTTTTCCCTAGGATGGTGAGGGAGACTCATAAATGCCATTAACCCCAGTGACGGGTAGGTTTAGGGATGGGGTTGAGGTAAGTCATATATTTATATATACAGTAATAACATTAAGTCAACGGCGTTCATAAACACGCTGAAAAGCGATTATGCGTGTTGATAGCACGCCAAAAATGGAAACACGAATTGGCATGTCATACACACGCTACTTCATGAGATCTGCATGGGGAGGGATTTATATTTCTCAGGGGGGCCACCAGTGGGGGGTGGGGGGTTATTTCCATTAAATAGTTTCAAGACATGTTACATGTTGCAACAACCTAATTACCAAATTATTTTGTTATTAAATCATCTACATTCACAAAGCACTATTAATTTAACAGAAAAGCAAATGTGTGATTTGTACAAATAATAACAATTGCTTTACCTATAATGCAGTAAAACCCTGCGTCTGGACCAGGCCAAGTTCCAGAATCAAATCACAGAGGGTGCTTCTGAAATTAGTGTGGGTATTTGTGCTCTGGTTATCACTGTCAGTCATCGCAATTTCAAGTAGTGAATCCTGCATTTATATGCAGATGTGCCTATGCCATGATGCCTTGCGGATGTGCCTATGCCTTTTCATGGCCGCTTGTTATGCATGTTTTATTCAAATTATATAATATGAATTATTATATCGGCATAGGGATGTCAATGTGGGGGCCAGGCTCCCCTCTGGTGCAGAAAATAGTAAACTCCATTACATATTCATGTTCAAGAAACTAGTTTGAGATGATTTGAGATGTTGCGTGATCCTGCTGGGCTTAGCCATCAGAAGATGGTACACTGTGGTCATAAAGGGATGGACATGATGGTCAGCAACAATACTCAGACAGGCTGTGGTGTTTAAACAATGTTCATTTGGTACTAAGGGCCCGAAAGTGTGGTTAAAAAAAAATGATCATTGATTTGCCTCATAATGATGCTTTATAATGAATGAAGGTAAAAAATATATATAAAAATGGTAATACATAAATGAATTCTTTCTATCCTTCCAGATTTAAACTATTAAATTACAATTGCATTTTTCACAAACATTCAAATCTAATCTTAAAGGGATAGTTCACTTTAAGATGAATTTTTGATATGTTTTAGCTTACCTCAAGGGCATCCAAGATGTAGGTGTCTTTGTTTTCACAGTATTTTCAATTTAGATATTTTTAGGTCAAACCGTTCTTGTCTGTCAGTCATTTAATGGAGACCCTATGGGGTCCACCTCAAAGAGCATGCACAGAGAAGTCCAATTTAATCATGATTAATCATAATCACTCGTAAATGTAAGTACACATTGATGGCCTAAGACACGAAACGAGTTGTTTGTGTAAGAAAATGAACTTTCGGTCTGCGCATGCGCTGGAAAGCACCAGAAGTGATCTCTGCGTGTGTACGTCACTCATTGTTTACACAGAGATTCCGGAAGTTTTACCTTTCACTGTGAAGATCTAAACATATTTAGATATACAGGAAACCGCCATGGAAGACGATTTTGATATATCTACAAACTATGTTGAATTTTTTTTTGCAACCGTGTGAGATATCACTTCCGGCGCTTTCCGGGCATGCGCAGACTGAAAGCGTCCGCGCTCTCAGATCACTTGGACGTGGCTGTGGTTACAAGAGGTAAAACAATCATGTCTAAGGCCATCAATGTGTACTTACATTTACGAGTCACTAAATCATGTTGAATTTGGTCTTCTCTGTGCATGCTCTTTGAGGTGGACCCCATATACAGTACCTCCATTAAATGACTGACAGACAAGAACGGTTTGACCTAAAAATAAAAAAATTGAAAATACTGTGAAAACAAAGACACCTACATCTTGGATTCCCTTGAGGTAAGCTAAAATATATTAAAAATTAATTCAAAGTGAACTATCCCTTTAAATGTGTTTTTATGCACATTGTAATCTGCAGCTAATAAAGCAATTCACAGTATTATTTCTCAGTCCAACAGTATGTTTATATAACACCAAATTATCCACAAGACGAACACGCTAATCCACAAACTGTGTGTAACGTAAACTGTAACAGACTGTCAATAAAACTCTACATGCTGACCACTGACGTCACTGCCATTATATGATAGGATGACGTGCCTCGTGTGACCAAGTTAGAGCCAGACCCTCTCATCTCCCAGTAATAAGACCATCTCTGCTGCATGCCTAATGCACTGCGACTGGCTGATTAGAAATTTGCAGTAACGGGCAGTTAAACAGGAACAAAGTGCCTAGTGAGTGTATATATGTAAACATCTGTTATTTGAAATAGCTTATTCAGAATTGAAAAAAAAATAGTTAATTAAATTTTATAATTAAATAACCTATTTAGTTAATTATTAACATTTTGCATATTCTGTAAACCAATTTTGGTGTGTAACCAAAATATTTTTGTATTATTTCTATTCATCTAAACAGGTTTTTGTATGTCAAGTGCAAAGCAAGAATGTAAATATTTGATTTTGTAATCTGCAATTGTAATAACTATAACAAGAATCAGCATGTCCTCCATAAATTTGACTCTCAACGTTTTCTTTCTATTCCCTTTCCAGTAATCTTCTTTTACGAGGCCCTCGAAATAAAATGCATTCAATTCAAATAAATGTATTATTACAGATTAAACTGGGCCTTGTTTCAGACCGTACAGTCATCAAACACTTTTATGGTGACCTCTTCCTCTCTTAAATCCAAAAGCCCTGACTTAAGAAAATGCAGGTCTAGCACCTCCAGCGTGCACTGAGACTTTGGGACAGGGGCGGCTTTATCTATCATGCACCCGTCGTGATTGATGGCACAATAGCAGCTCAAGGAAAACAAATCCACAGACACTTTTCAGGCTGTCGCTGGAACTCAAACCTGGAGCAGCAACAGAAGGACACGGCGGCACGCCGGAGCCCAGCGCTGACAGCCTATGATAAAGCGGCCTTCCTTAACTAAACTCGTAAAGCACGGGACAATAAAACTCAATCTTCTGTAAAATCCAATTAAGTCATTATCTGACTGATTGTATCTTTAATTGAAAACAGAAGTGACAGTAAATTTCTGTGATATATCAGGATCAATCGATACAGCTGTACAATCTGCTCTCCAGAAGTGATTTATAATGTCAAAGCCATATAGGTAACTCCACATTCTTCTCACTAAAACCACTGGGGGATGAAATTAAGAGTAAGTGCATTTAATAAAAAAAAACAAGACGGTCGGGTTATTGATTACAGCAGATGGGGCAGAATCGAATGAATGTTTTGAGGGTGCAGAGCAAAGAAAATACAAGTAATTTTCATTTCGGGTTTTAGATCTCATCAATAATGATTTTATTTCCACTGAACACGAGAGTGTATAAACACACAACGATTGCAAATTAGCTTTTGCCTCGTTTTATAATCATAACAATAATAAAAATATCTGTAACATCAGAAGACACCAACACCAAAATACAGTGGGTCAATTTATACGTCTGGAAAACAAATTAATACGCGAATCAAACTGAGAACTGTTAGTTTAACAAAATCTTACAAAATCACAAAATCGAAATGCATAAAAATAGTTACATTTTACATTCATTTTTAGAAAGAAAATTAGTTTTTGTCTCTGCTAGATACCCATTACTATTAAGTTGTATGCAAGCAAATAAGTGCAAAAGATTGTCGAAGCATATTAAAGGGCCATGCATTATAAAAAGGAAATGTAAAAAACAGATTACACTTCACATATGGCTCATTTCAATCAGCTCAAGATACTGAAAAATGACTTCATTTGTAGTTAAATGTAACAAACAGAGCCTAGACAAAGTTGTTTGTCCCTCTTCTCCTCTATTTGGGACTTGACTGAGGACACGATCTGTGCCAACACCATTAAAACCAAGGGCACAGCTTCATTTTATACAAAGAAAGCTCAGAAGAGCACTGCACATTAGCTGGATCATGCACGGGAAGTTAAATGATTCCCTTTAGTGATGGCCATAAATAAACAAGCCGTTCGCTGCGAGATTGAAGCATAATTGAATAGTATCTCTTCTAACCCAACTGTCCCGCACAACACTATGGAGATGCTTGAGAAGCCCTCATATAGTTCGCAGCATGAAGGTCATGGAAAGGAAGTTAGATTATCCATTAGGCCAATGACAGCAATACTGAGCTTGAACCCATATGTGACAATAAATCGCTCTGCTCTGCCATTGCTTTCAATGGCTTTCTGCTGAGAAACTAACTCATTTAAGTCTTAAAAATCAGCAGCATCAAAGTGAACAAACTGAAGCTATCAAACTGTGTGAAACATGGTAAACAGCATTTCTGATCATCACTGAGAAACTGATTTATGTCTCTATAAAAATCTGAAAGAATTACCCAACAAAGTTGAACACCACATTGAATCAACCTGATCAGTTTTAACATTAAAATGTTGAACAATATGTAGGATTTGGTAACAGAATCATTAAACTTTTAGAAAAAAAAGGGAGATTGGTGCAGGTGAGGGTGTTTTACTTGGTTGGCCCATCTATGATGGAGTCGACGGAGAAGGTTCCAGACTCTGAGCTGCTCTCACACTCCAGCTTGTTCTCGGTGTTGATCATTGAGCTGTCTTGAACTCCACTGGAGTAAGCTGAAATAGGATGCATCATGACATCAGATTAACAGTTTTTTGTTTATTACAAAAGACATTTTGTACCAGAGCATAATCTGGTTATGGGATCTGTGATAAACGACACCCAAAGCATTCATGTAACATGAGCTTTTTGGTTCCTGACAGAGTACAATAGTGTCAAAAATGTATTTGGACACATAAGCCACACTTAAAGATGCTTGAATGTCTTTGCATTAGAAACAAAATATAAAGCCAAGCAGCATTTGTCAGAAATGGGAAAATCCATAAAGTACATACCTGTAGTTACTCAGATAGGTTACCATCAGAGTCACCGTAACTTGTAAGTGTAAAGGCCATTGCACAACGAGTTCGAAATTCGCATCTAAAATTTCGCACGTAAAAAAAAAAAAAAAAATCGACCTGCACGTCATGTCAATCACGGCTGCACACCGCCTCCGAAAACTTTCATCCGTCATAAAAAAATTGGATCAGGTTCGATTTTCTGCGTTTTCGCATCCACAGCCAGCATTTTGAGAGGTTTTTTGACAATTCAGTGCCGACTGGAGCTCGTTCCGCACATCTTTGCATGCGCAGTGCTTTCAGTTTCGGTTTTCATTTTGATCAAGTGTTCTCTTCTCTCGATTGGATTATGAAAGGAATAACCTCCCCTTTCAATCAGATTGAAATTTGGGATCGATTAAAAGGTGTGATTGAGCAGCCAATTCGATAACTAATGTATTATTTGGGTACAATAGGCTATATAACAGCTTAAAATATGCAGCTGTTCTGTCTGCCCAGCGCTTTCACCGGGTCACGCGCGCGTGTGTATGTCTCCATACCTTAAACATACTGCCAGTCTCTGTTCAGAATCGATTGGTTCACGGAAATTATTGATCTTGTTTTTAAAATGTGGCTCCAGCATCAAACTTTTCCACTGATGTTCTGAAGTAAATTTCTAATCACAGCTCCTTGATAAGGAGGTGCTTCCTCTCGACGCAATTTCAGGATAGGATGGATGCAAACGCAATATTTTCTCTTTCTTCTCTTTTCAATAAGAGAGAGGGCAACACAATCATCCTCACTGCCTGACGAATTCATTTTGTATTTTTGCGTTTTTTTCCGCAACGGTTTAATAAATACGCATCGGACTCGAGTGTGCAAGGTTTCTCTGAGTGACAAATTTTTAGGCTGACGAACACAAATTAACGCATACGAAAATTTTGTACTCAGTATGCAATGGCCTTTAGTGTGAGTGTAAGTAACTTGTAAGTAAATGTAAACTTGAGGGCAAATGATTTAAACGTTTTGGATCAAGTCCTTTTTTAAATGTTTTTAAAAGTTTTACCAAGGTTGCATTTGTTTGATCAAAAATACATTAATGCAGTAATAATGAGAAATATTATTATAATTTAAAATGTTTTCTGTTTTAGTATATTGTAAAATATAATGTATTCATGTACTGACAAAGTTGAATTTTCTGTAGCCAATATTATCCATTTTGAAAGCAGTTGTGCTGCTTAATATGTTTGTAAAAACTGACACATTTTTTCAGGATTCTTGGATGAATAGAAAATTCCGATTTTTTTTTTTGTAATAATGTAAATCTTTACTGTCACTTTGGGATCCTTAATGTATCCCTAATGGATAAAAGTATTCATAAAAAAAAAAAATCTTACAAACCCCAAACACTTGCATACTAGAATAACTTTTGAAAGCAGATGCAATTAAATTACATACACCTTTTCTATTTCCAAGATGATTTCAAAGGAGTAGTTCACTTTTGAAAAAACCTTTTGCTGATAATTTACTCACCCTCATGTCATCCAAGATGTCCATGTCATTCTTTCTTCAGTCGAAAAGAAATTAAGGTTTTTGATGAAAACATTCCAGGATTTTTCTAATGCACTTCAGTGGGAACCAAAAGGTCCAAAAGACAGTTACAGTACAAACTGCAAACTGTTCAAAGAGCTTTAAACGTTTTCCAGACGATGAACAAGGGTCTTATCAAGCTAAACGATCGCTCATTTAATAAATAAATAAAGTTTAAATTTTATAAGCACAAATGCTCGCCTTGCTCTGTTCTGTGACCCACGTTTGTGACTCTCCTGTTAAAACTTGTTCATCAAAACAAACAAATCTTTTTCCAAGTCATTTGGTTCATTCAATGAACGAAATGAACGAATTAACTCAGAAAAAGATTTGTTCATTTAGATGAATGAGTTCGAACCAGGAGCCATATGAAAAAAGATATGGACATCTTGGATGACATGAGGTGAGTAAATTATCAGCAAATTTTTTTCACAAGTGAACTACTCCTTTAAGTATTTTTGGGGGCAATTGCATTTAAAATCCCATCAACTTACTCTAACTGCATAAAATAAATAAATAAAAAAATTCTACGAACAAGCTGAACAACACAGTGTTAGAGTGGAAACAATGCTGTCAAAGTATTTCTGACCTTGAGTTTATCAGCTTCTCCAGCCAAACCAAACAGCATAAATTAACTGTATGAGCAGTGCTGTCAGCTCTCAACATTACGACAAAGTAAAGACAGTGGTGCCTTCAATAAATCTCACACTGCAGCAAGTTCTGGCTACTTTGGCAAACTCACCTCAAGCTGAAGATACGCGTATTGAGCCAGTCGGACTGCTGAGTGAGCACCAGCTATTGAGCGCAGGACGGGTCTGTACTGTGCTGACCTTATTCGGGATATCTAGCGCGTAGACTGATAACTAAAATAGCATTGTGATATTAATATAAATTTGAATTAAGAAGACTCTCCAACCACATGCTCTGTTTAACATTAAATAAACCCTGACAGTTAATATGTTACATTTTGAACCCAAAAGACCAAATCGTCTGCTTAAATAAATGATTATGTAAATGTAAAACCGAAACACTAGCAGCACAAATGTTATAGTTCCCAATAAAACTGGATGGTAGTTTGTGCATTGAGCCAGGTCAGCTCTCATCTCAATGTGCATATGAAGCTAATACATTACAGTCTCTACTGCTTCTATCAAAGTTATGAGTGTCGGGAGGGGCAACGCACACAAATCCTGTTCAGCTGCTTTCCCGACCTTCATAACCCGAGAAAAGCAGCATAAAGGCTCTTACTGTGGCTCTCATCCCTTCCTGCCCTCCCTCTTTCATCTGCGCTGCTCTGGCGTGGAGGTAATTAAGGGGCGCTGGCGAAAAGGAGAATTTTCTCCTCATTAACTTCCTGATTGGTTTCAGGCTACAAAACTTTGCGCTCCGCCTGCAGTTTGTCACCAATTCCAAACTGGCCAATCGTTAATACTAATGTTTGTGTAGCTAAACTGCACCGGCGCTCTCTGTACAACAATAATACACGAGCGAGGGTGAAAGAGGAGGGGCTGGAATTAGCCGTGGCTGTGTTAATTCTTGAGGGAGTTCATCAGGGGGAAATCTATGGTGTAATTAAAGGGAAGATCTCGGGTGAGTGGACAGGTCGTTTGTGGGGACGGTAAATCAGCAGTGGGGCTGTTCAGCGAGCGGACATGTTCTGTGTCACAGCTTCGTTGCCTTTGATTATCATTGTATTCAGCGCTTAATATAGACTAATGTTCAGATAAGCAGTAAACACTCTGTAATACAGACAATCAGGCCTTTAAATACGCAGATAAAACCTAAATAATGTAAATGGAGTTTGTGTACTTTTAATATACAGTGCGTCTTCTTCACTGACAGTTTTATGACTTTATCAAAATAAGTTTCATTTTTAACACAAAATTTGACCTATTTGATCCTGGTTTGACCTCAATTTGATCCTGGTTTGCTAGTTTTGGAGGGATTTACAGCTGGGTCATGCTGGGCGACCATCTTAACCAGCTTAAACTGAAGTGGGTTCTTTGAGAAGGGAACACATTGGATAAGAATGACATTTATGAAACTTTCATTAAGTTGCCAAACAAGAGGTTTCCTAAACTCTGGCGGTAACACAAGTAGTGCAAAAAAAAAAAAAAGATAAAAACCACACGCGTCTGTCAAGTGTAAAACATTATTGAAAAAAAGGGAGGATTTAATTTCTGTACGCTGTTCAAAAAGTGCTTATTCTCCCATCTGAACTTTTGCCCTATTCACCCTTGTTCGGCTGACTATCTAGATTTCCAAACTATTAAAACAGTCTTTGTGTGGTTTAACAAAAGGAAGCTTTTTTTTTTTTGAGAAAAAGAGCATGAAAAGGGGAGGGGAGACAGTGAAGGAAGCTCAATCATTTCAGGCAGTTTGGAAAAGGTGAACAAAAGCCCAGATGTGAGAGAAGATGGTAATTCAGGGTTGATCTATTGTGGATAAGCTTTTTCCTCTGCAGACTCATATACTGCCAGCACTGGGCCACTGAGGGTCCATAATGCCTTCACTTAGATAAACACACAGAGTTGCATAGAGTAACACACACAGGCGGGCACACACGCGCACACACATTTACATGCTCGAACGTGTATACAGATGCTCTCATACGCACATGCTTATTAAAAATAAATATCACTGTATTTAGTCTAAAACTCAGTGTTAAGATGTGCATATTTGCTCAACATACAGGTTATAGGCTGATATTAGAGGTCATAGGTAGTTGAGATCATAATGCTAGGTCAGCAGTCAAGGCTTTTTATTAAATAGAAAAAATAAAGCAAAAATACAACGGTAACACTTTACAATAAGGTTCGTTAGTTAACATTAGTTAACTACATTAGGTAATATGAACTAATAATGAATAGCACATATACAGCATTTGTTAAATCTTTGTTAATGTTATTTTCAACATTTACTAATACTTGATCAAAATCTTGTTAACATTAGTTAATGCACTGTGAACTTAACACTGAACAAACAATTAACAGCTGTATTTTCATGAACTAACATTAACAAAGATGAGACAAATGCAGTAACACATGTACTGCTCATGGTTAATTCATGTTAGTAAATACATTAACTAATGTTAACTAATGAACCTTATTGTAAAGTGTTACCAATACAACAGATTAAAATGACATAAATGTACTTGATGAAACCAATTATCAAATGTTTTCTGCTAAGATCTATATTAAACAGGTGATTAAGAGAGCATACTATGTAAAATTGCTATCTTTCATCAAGAGCAGAGTAGCCCAACAAGACATGTTTAAGAGACATTCATTTAATTTATCAGTATTAGTGGATATTTGAGAAACAAATCATACGCCAATGCTCAAAATGAATGTTCATTTTCCATTCTATACATAATAGATAAATATTAAAAAATCGATTTTAGATTTTTATTTCTCCAAAATAGTACAGTAATCGCAATTGAGTGGTGCAGGGATGAAGTCAGAACCCGGAAGGCTCTATTCGCCGCTGGTTTTCTTCCAAGATTTTCCTATGGGGTTTTATAATGGGGTCTTCAATTTATGAGTAAAAATAAAGCCTGTGGTAAACTGTAACAAAAGTGTTTTGTTCTACAAAGTACACTGCACACTTGTCTTTGAAAAAGTACCGTTCTCCTAAACCGGTTCGTGATCCCATCTCTCAGTCTCCCACGAAAGTGAACCATATTGCCTTTCACTTGCTGTAGTTCATTCATTCACCCCCCAAATTTAAAATCCACTTTTACACTACAACCAAAAGGCCCTCAGACATCAAACAAACACTGTTCAGAACAAAGCTGTGAAAGCACCCTCAGAGACAAACACACTGTCCATATCGACATGAGTTGACTGAAGATGTGCTGGGGAAGATGGAGTTCTCTCAAGGAATGACATGCACGTCTCTCTCAATCATTAGAGCTATGGCAGGACTTAATGGCGCAGAAAACACAGGCCTACAGCAAGGAGGCGGCACTTTAAACAGCTGCTGACTCCTCAAAGAGTGAACAGCCGTGGCTGCTGCAGAGAGACGGATGCTGTTCTCGGAGGCAAGTGCTCACTCACAATCACATTGGCATTGGAGTCTGAAGCACTCAAGGGAGGTGGATGCTGATGTGTTTAACGCTTAATGAAAAACATGAGCTTGCGCAAGTGAAATTCAAAAACATTTGAATATTTTAGGTATAATATTTCAGAGCACCTTTAATTTTTTTTACTGATGAATATTGTGTATTATACATATTGTAACTCATAAAAATTAAAATAAATTCAAAAAGTCCACACAAAAAACACCCCCACACAGAATGCAACTATTATGAAGAAAATGTCTGTGATGTAGCCAGAGCAAAATTCACCCGTACAATGATAAGGTGTTGTGGGCGGTATGATTCAAGCGTGTAGTACAAGTCATGCAGGACAAGTTACGCGCCAATGTGTAAAATCCAAACCTGAAGTAAGAGAAACGAACTTCAGCAAACAAGACTAAATACTCATATCTTTTCTGTTAAAAAAATAAATAAATAAATCTGGTTACACTTTTATGTTAGGTGTCTTTAACGTACTATGTACTTAGTATCAATGTACTAAGTTCATATGTGTACTTATTGTTTTTGTGTTGTATTGCATAACACTTGCTGTTATTGAGGTGGGAGACGGGGTAAGGTTAGGGACAGGTTTGGTGTAAGGGTGAGTTAAAGTGTAAGGAAAGGGTCAATAGAGTAATTATAGAAGAAATTACAGAAATTAAGTACAGCTGTAATTACATGCAGGTATGTTGTGCAATGTAATGACATGTATACAGTAAGTGTATGAAATGAATGCACTCTAAAAAATTCTGGGTTGTTTTAACCAAATTTTGGGTAAAATATGGATAAACCCAGCCATTGGGTTAAACATGTAATTTAAAAATGTAACCCAATGGCTTGGGTTAAAACAACTCAGCATTTTTTTCAAACAACTCAAGAGTGTAAGGTAACACTATTTTTACAGTTTCATTGTCTCATGTAACTATGTTACATGAAACTAAATTATGAAACTACTAACCTTAAACCAATCCCTAATCCTAACCCTAACTACATGTATTGTAGTTACTTAATATTACTCTGCACCTAAAATATTACTCTGCACTTAAATGTATACTTGCAGTGTAACTAATGACACTTAAAATAAAGTGTAACCATGATACATTTAAATATTAATACATAGTAGTTACAGACCCTTAATATAATGTGGGACCGAAATTATTTATGTAAATTATTCTTTATGTGAACTGTCTATTTATCAAAAATCCAAAAAAAAAGTGCCTTAGTTTTGACAAAAAAATATTAAGCAGTTTACAATATAGATAATAAGAAATGTTTAAGCAAAAAAAAAAATTCGCATTAGAATCATTAGGATCATGTGACACTGAAGACTTAGTAATGTAATGGCTGCAATATTCAGCTCACATGTGAGCACATTGGACACTTCAGTCCCCATTATTGGACTATTAGAGATCTGCATGAGTGGCCTGTAACGTCTGAACAGGAGGCATCGTGCCAGGGTCAGAGGCTAATTAAACACATAAGCACCTCCAGACCTGTATTGTTCCCCCAATCTGTCCCCAGTCTCAAAGTGTCTCTGAGAGAATCGACATGCCCTCCTCCCTGTTAAATAACTGGCACCGATACAGCTCTCCGCCGGCCCTGCAAATGACCTGTCCGTCTCTCCCGGCCCGGCGTGCCGATCGTCGAAACATTATGGATATACTATAATGACTTGAGACACGGGATCGATGATTTGAGGGATTTTGTGTTATTATCCTTAAAGGAGAGAAAATAATCACAAGTGAGAAATAAGCGGTGCAGGCATCAGTTAGCAAGGCTCTGAGGGAGATTCGAAGCCCCCCTGGGTGAAATAAACCTAATAGATTCAGTTGAATTCATGATGTTACGGCAGGGGTTAGAAGTTGAATAAGACCACATTTAGAAAACATTCTGCTCAAGAATGATTGTCCACCTTCCATTAGTAAGCAAAAATAATTGAATGCCACTACAAATAATTTATTCATTGAAATATGTGTAGAAAAAGGAGCCAATAACTGAGGTAAAGACCCGAAATATGCTTAAAATATAGATTGAAGAGTTCTAGATGCAAAAGCCTCAAATGCCATTTGAAATTTTCTTCTAAAATGACCATTTTATCAAGCTTGTATATTTAAGTTCAGTAATTTCACCTAAATGACAATTAATAGGTAATCTTCATTGCCATTTAAGTGAAATTACTGAACTATAATATACAAGCTTGATAAAAATGATCATTTTAGAAGAAAAATTCAAATGGCACTTAGAGGCTTTTGCATCTGAACTCTTTATTTGCTTTTTTTTTAATAGCTATGGATTCCCATATAAATAAAGCGCTCTGTAGAAACTATGAACACATTTTCTTTAAGCTGTGTAAAAAAAAATATATATATATATATATATATATATATATATATATATATATATTTATTTTTTTATTTTTTTAAGTATAAATAAAGTATTTTTTAAAGTCAAATAAAGTATATATATATATACATATATATATATATATATATATATATATATATATATATATATATATACATATTATTTGACAATAAAATAATCAAATAACTACTATTTAAAGATATTTCAAAATTGTATTTATGTGGCAAAGCTTAATTTTCAGCATCATTACTCCAGTCTTCGATGTCACAGTTTATTCAGAAATCATTCTAATATGGTGCTCAGGAAACATTTCCAATGTTAAATACAGTTTTGGTTAATAATATTGAGGAAACCGTGATACTTTGTTTCAGGATTCCTTTGACTGAATAGAAAGTTCAAAAGAGCAGCAATTACTTACACTATAAAT
Source organism: Hybognathus amarus (assembly GCA_030378365.1). Lineage (NCBI taxonomy): Eukaryota > Metazoa > Chordata > Actinopteri > Cypriniformes > Leuciscidae > Hybognathus > Hybognathus amarus. Next base: position 859,394 of record JAQIUQ010007031.1, on the reverse strand, counting down.
CTGTCTAACATTATAAATGTCTTTACGGTCACTCTTGATCAATTTAATGAATCCTTGCTGAATAAAGGTATCGATTCCTTATATATCTTTTGAATGGTAGAGTACAAACTGAGATTCAAGACCTTCCTTAACACAGACCATCTCCTGAGGAGGACAGTGTGCTAAAGAGAGCAGAACCTTTGGCTGCAGTCATTATCCATTTTATCTCTTCAGTGCCTCAGGCATGTGTTAATGGAAATGTTGTACAACACATTACGACAGCGCTTGAGCCTGGAGCAGCCAATTACACTGGTATTTAACCGATCCATAGAGAGAAAAGACAGAGCATTTAGCATCAGCAGTGGAGAAAGGAAGACAGCATGACACTGGAGGAGTTACTGACTGTGTGGTTAAATAACACTCCAGCCAGAGATTTTGCCTGCAGGCCACCCATTTACCATCTGATTTACTTGGCAGAGACACATCTGGCTTTAACAATTCCTTTGAAAGTTTTTGAAATGCATTATGTGGCACATTAGCCATCCTTATCATACTCACATACGACCCAGATTGCAAAAGCTATGAATTGTTTGTTTTGTTTTGCGTGTAAAATTTGAAAAAGAGAAATCCTTACTCCTACTGATCTGAGATCAGAAGGGGAAATAGATAAGAACTGCCAATTGTAAGCAGGTAAATATAGAGAGCACCACAGTATAAGCTTTTGTGCAACATTCAACCATAAATCCTTCAAAATCGAGGCTAAATTTAGTGTATGCAGCTTCTTGTGACCTCACTGAACTATATGTAACCCTAGACAGGCTAGCGAAACTAGTGTAACAACCAAATAAAGGGACACATGTAACAGCACTTAACCTCGAGGGCACAGGCTGTGCCAGAGTTCTATGCATGTTCCAAAGAGGAATAATGCAAACAGGATGGATTAAAATGTTAAAAAAGCTCCACAGCCTCTCTGTCAGATGAGAAGTTACACCTCTTCCTGCTCAAGCACTACCTCTCAATTATGCTTGAAGCTGGGAGGGAATCATTATTCCCCTTTGTTATTCTGCATTGAAAAGAATGAATGGGCTCTTTGGTTGCTCCTATGAGATTTTGTGTTTTCCTGGAACTTTTTACAGGGGTCTGATGCCTCTGAAAGTGATATAACATTCTGACCGAGAAGAAGTGCATCCATTAAATTTGTGGTTTGTAACCTGCATTAGATCTGATTCGATACATGTCAAAACCACAGTAACGTATGTATTCGATGTGACTGGAATGTGTAATTAATTACCTGTAAAGCCCCTCACCATATTTGTATTCAAATAAAAGCATAGTTGATGGACAGCATAAACATAAACTGTGGCAGAAACATGGTACTGTGATTAAGATATTTTTGATTAAATCTGAGAGCTGGATCACTCCTCCATAGACTTCTTACAGAATCCAAACTGGCCGGCCCAAAAGTTATGAAAAGACATCGCTGAAATAGTCCAAGTGACAACAGTGGCTCAATTTTAAATTTATCCGGCAAGAATACTTTTTTGTGCGCAAAAAAAAAAAAACAAAAAACTTTCACGTAGATTTCACGTAGTAGAACTGCGCAACAGTTCTGTTGTACGTCACTCCGTACGCTCACTATTGGCCAATGCTGGTCATGTGTGTGATGCGTGTGACGTACAACCTAGAAGCTTTACGTAGTTTCACTACGTGAACTCACTCAAGGCCCACAGGGAATGAGTAATTACAGACAGAGTTTTCATTTTTGGGTGAACTAACCCTTTAAGGTCTTCGAAATAGCTGATAAGATATAGTTAACACATAGTTTAAAGTGGCTTGCTCTGGTAGATGCTGTGGCAGGGACTTTGAGATTTAAATTATGCACTAAGGAAAAAAAACACAATTCAAAGTTACTTTCTCAATCTGACTGTAAATGTTAGAAAGTCTCGCAAACATATACATTTTGCTGTCATGAGTAGACGAGCCTTACACCGTGTCCTGAACCAGATGCGATGTGATAAGATTCCAAACCCACAGCCAATCAGAAGAACAGTGTGTGGACGAAGTCTCAAAGAAAATCAGAAGAACAGTCAATCAGAACAACAGTGTGTGGGCTAGGGTGGGAATTGGCAAAAATGTGACAATCCGATATTATCGCGATATTTGGGCCACGATTCAATATTATTGTGATTCTCAATATATTGCGATACAAGCAATGTTTGTAATGTTTAAATGGTGTAACATTTGAGAATTTGATTATGTAGCCAACTTATCCATTTTCTTCCGAGTGCCATCAAGATTACTCTTCTGGTGCTGTGCACTTGCCGCGTAGATTCTGCCCACACGCTGTTCTGATTGGCTGTGGATTTTGATTGATTTTGACATCTTGCAGTCGCGTTTAGTGTGGACAGACTAATTATTTGTCACTGGAATGCTTAAACAAGTTCTCTGCTGAAACTTAACAGACTTCAGTGCTTGAGCGCCACTGCACACATGTGCTCCAGACAGATAGAGTACAATAGAATGAGACAAAAAAAATAAATTTTGCTGAAATATTTGTTATTGGACATTAAATGTGCCATGTAGAACTTTAAACCTACAATTATGTGTATTGTTATGATAAAGTGTAATGGGGTAATCAAATGTGGGCTAAATTACTAAGCTCAGATGAGTGAATTTGAATTCCTCTTACAGTTAATTTTTAGTCTGTGCTTTCGTTTTTACGTATTTTCATTTTTAATTTAGTGAATTTAACTTTAATGCTTTAAAGGGGTTATATAATGCCATTTTCATCAAGTTAATTTGATTCTTTAGGGTCTAAATGAAAAGTTTGTAATGTACTTTAATTAAAAATTCTCATTAGTATTGTCGGAAAACACAAATTTTACCAGGTCAAAAACGGCTGTTTTCAGCACGCCGTTTCAGTGCATATGCCTTTAAATGATAATGAGCTTAGGCTCACTCCGCCCATCTGTTCTGCGGGCATCTTAACAACAGTTGAGGGTATATTTTGGAGAGAGAAGGCCACATCTGTGTAACCATATCAATTTGCACCAGAGTCGGACCCGGAACAAGATGACAGCCACAAAGCAGTTTGACATTAAGGCTTGAACAGGACGTTTCTGAATGGTTGGCTAACATAATATCACTTTGATCTATCTTTGTATGAACTGGCAGGGTAGCGTAGAGTAACTTAGTGTGATGTACGAACACTATGTGTTTACAGCATGTATACGTACTCAGTTTGTAATGACACAATAACCATAACGCGTTGTTCATTATAAACATGGGATTATGAATTATATTGAGAACGTCGTACATACGTAGAAAACAAGCCATAATGTACCTCGTGTACACCATAGCAGCATTCATCGTGAAGCGTGCAAGCGATTTGCAAAGATTAACGTTAATATAAAGGTTAATAAAACTTTACACTTCTTCTGGAGGTGCAGCAGGGACATGAATAGGTACCGATTCTTTTTTCAGGAGCACCCTCTCAGCAAAACCAGCTTTATACTGATCCTCGTTTATAAAGCAGTCTCGTAAGAAAAGATTTGCGAATCGCACAAACATGAAAGCATTGACGTTGCTCATGGGAAATATTCCCTTCGAAAACAAAACTCGTCTTCAGTGGTTTGGATTTAGGAACATCAAAATGACTGCTGTGTTCATTATTACACCCAAAACTATTGAAGAAAGCTCACTCAGGGCAAGGGTGTGTTAAAACGCTGCTGTCAATCAACAATCGTGGGAAGAAACGTGCGTGACCGTGTCAGACGCTCAATCTGAAGCAGGGAAAAACATACAAGGAGATTAAAACTAAAACAATGAATAGATTTGTATAATTTTATGATGGTTGTGTACAGGCACTGCTAACACATATTTCATTACAATCAACTTGAAAAAGTGCATGTACATTACATTACTCCCTATAATGAGGATTATGTTTGTTTTTATTCAATTTTGTTCAATATGAACATTGTTTGTAGGACAACATTAGGCAGGATATGAAAGAACATTTTTTTAAATTACCCACAGATTTGTTTTTAATACAACACAGAGATATATGGCATATATCGCCATTTGGCCAAACAAATAAAGATATATTTTTTTGGGGGGCCATATTGCCCAGCCGTATTCTCTTCAAATATGGTTGCTGCCCACTTTCTCCAAAACTGTAAACTAGGCCCAGACCACAAACAAAACTAACTTTGAATCTTCCAATAATAAACGGTGACAAAAAGAAAAACAAAGCATGAGAAAAAATGGTAAAACCCATAGACTGTCTCGTATAACACTGAAATTCCAACATAACTCACGGCGGGCACATCATCTCACGGGCTGGGACGGTGGGGGCGGATGCGGGCGGAGGTAAGGCTGCCCAGCCGGGTGATGGAGTGCAGTGTCACCTCCGGCCCAGGCAATTTATGGCGGAGCGCTGCTGACGAGCTCCCAGCAGTAAAGAGCGCACAGGGGCGTATTTCACAGCGAGCTGAGCTTTATGAAGAACACTTCGACGCCCCGGCAGGCCGCCGCTCGTGACGGATGGAGAAAGACGCATGACAAGCTTCATCATTGTTTGTAAATCTTAACTTGTTCCCGCTCACTAACCCCAGAGGCAATTTTCCAAAGACAGCTGTGGGGGCCGCTCGGAAAGGACAGCGTCGCACTCCTGAAGGTTATTTGGCCTCATATTTGGCCAACTGATTACCCCAGCGCTAGGGAAAATAAATACATGCCGCACAAGCACTGGAGCCACAGAAACAGTACAGAGGAGACTCAAGGCACCTTTGTATCTTACGGTAAAGCTACTTTGAAAATAATTTAAGGCTATGTTGCAGGTTAACCACCACTGTCGATGAATGGGTACATAAATCACTCAAGATATGTATACCATTTTTAAAATGTCTCAAAAATGGTCTTAAAGTGTTTGTATTCACTTTTCACATTTATGTGATGACATCACGTTGGAGAAAGTGGAGGAAGGTAGCCTCAGCCTAGAAGTATGGCGACTTCCAGGGATGAGGGAAGAGGTGGCAAGAGCCAACATGTATGATGGCCCGTAGCCGTATAATTTCAACCAGACGTGAGAGGGCAAATGAGGAATTGCCAAGAAGAACTGATGGCCGTCTAAGACAATTAAATGCATGGTACGAGGAGAATGAGTGGAGAGTTGGTGAAGTGCCCTGGTGAGTTGCTATAATTTAGCAACGCAGCAATGAGCACTGGAGCTACTCTGATGAGCGGCAGTGCACAAAGACGACACATTTTAAAAAATTAATAAAATTTTACTGTCACTGAATTGCACCAAGTGAAAAATCAACGTTTCTTTATATCTAGTGGCACTGGCAGTGATGATCACGTAAGTTCAGTTCTGGTAAACTTTGTCAATGTCATATAGAAATAGCAGGCATCATGCTAGCTATATGGGCGTTTTGCTTGTTTATTCTCTTCCTCTGATGAAATGATGAAAATGTTGTTGTAAATCAGCGCCGCGTCCGTGTGTCTGTCGCAGTGTTTGGCAGGTGCTTGTGTGGGCAGTGCCATCCAATGGAAACTGTGTTGGAAAGCTTGGGCTGTAGAGAAGTGAGTGCGTTTGGGTCACTGGTTGAGAAGCTCACCCCGCGACCAGATGTGACGTGCCTCACCATTGTCAATCTACCTACTATATATTTCTAGCTATCTAGCTGCTAGCTATCTATGCTAACATTATGCTATCTGGCTGTAAGCCTATCTCTCTCTATACTGGGGAAAGGAGAATTGTTGCAAACCGCTGTAAGATAGTACCTACTTTTTTCATATTATATTTCGTTTTGTGATACCCAACAACATAAAATGGATAACTATTTACGTTTATTACCAACAAGCAAATTGCACAAATTCGTAGAAAAATTAACCCTGCAACACGGCCTTTAAACTTGAATGCTTGTCATTTACAGAGTTGCCTCTTTTTTATCTCTCTTGACAGTACAAGTAGTAATCCCTAAAAGTCCTCTATAGTTACCAGAAAACAACAATGCTGGGAACAGCAAATCAGGTCTGATTGTAGAAGTTGTGATTGTGAAAATGACACAATAAAACACTATGAGATGTTTAGGAATCTGAATGAAGAGGGAGTGCAGACCCCATTAAACTCAGGCCACAGTAGCCTGGATGGTCACTCATGTCATCTAGTTTCTTCCCTGAACCATAACCAAAGGGTTCGAACAGGTTGAGTCTTGAATAAAACATTTTGTTGTAACTGTAGTAGTTTGTTAGCCTAGTTTCACTCACTCACACACACAAAATGTCATCTATGCTGACTAAAGTTCATTACAGCAGAGGTTTTCTTTAAATGCCAAAGACCCCCAAATACAAATGATGATCAACTTCTGAGAGACCCACTTCAAGAAAAAAGACAGCTAGCTATGTATTTGCATGTACAGTATAGTCATTTACTGTATACTGTGTAAGAATAATACATGTGTTATGAGGACATGTTGCTCACAATTAATGAATTAATTAGCTTTTATGTTTTTATTATACTGAAACAAATTAATAATTAGATAAATTGCATTTATTACATTCTGTTGATCACCCTCACACTTTTAAACACATTTAATTAATATAAAAATTAAATTATATTAATATAAAAATTAAATTAATATAAAAATTAAATTAAGGAAAACATGCGTAATAGATCACAAGTAAGGCTGTTTTGGATATTGGACCACCCAGCGTGGAGTGTTTTGTGTTGTAATGGAACCCCTGCGGTGATAGTGGGGTGAGAGACACCCTCATGTTGAAACCACTGGAAATCAGCATGTAAAAATCATTAACAGCCAGAGCAGGTGGCAAGCTTGGAGGTATACGGGAATGGTGGATCACAGAAACGCCATAATTGTACTCACGCTGACGGTGAGAGCTACAGTAAAATGTCATTTAACACTCTGAATTAGTGGAGAATGGTGCACAGTAAGCCATACGTTGTTTCTAAAAATAAATAAATAAATAAATAATTGGAGACAGTTCAGTTTAGAGTAAAAGGCAGAGGACATTTTTATATAAAATACAATTTATGATTTCTGTGTTCTAAGACTGAAGCGCTTAACACATGGTCCTTGTATCTTTAAATCTGAAGTCACCAGAACAAATGATGCTCATAAAAGTTTTACCTTTGAATTTATTTATTTTTATAAATTTTACAGCGCCCTTGACTCAGAGTATGAACCTCCCTCAGATGTACTTGCTCACACTGTTGATAATCTCTGGATAAAAGTTTATGGCCCTAAGAAGCTTGTGTGTGTGTGTGTGTGTGTGTGTGTGTGCGCGCGTGTGACTGACCTGCTGCTTTGGGCTCAGGGCAGGTGCTGGGTGCGACACATGCAGCCATGTCAATCCCCTGACTCAGGTAAGATGAATAGTAGGAGTGTGTGCGGTACTGTGGGGGCACATTGTGGCTGGACAGACGGCCATTTCCATTGGGCATCTGTTGCAGAAGGGATTTGATTTTGGAAGTGAAAAATAAAGAAGAAGAGTTAAGTCAGCACATCAGTCAGATGGTGTGAATAGTCAAGAATAAAAACATACAAGATCACTGTTTAAAAGTTGCAGAATTCATGAATTCATAGAGTAAAAATGTCCAGAGTTTATCATTGCTATCAACGTAAATATGATCGTGATCTGGATATGATACTGTTTATCGCAAAGCCCTAAAATTAATCATAATAATTGTTTCTTGTAGTAGCAAATACATATATATATATATATATATATATATATATATATATATATATAAACTTTGATTAGTCTATCGATTTTACTGTGTGCCAATTTTAATGTGGTTTTAAACCATTCAAGCACAAGACAACGAGAAAGAGAACTCAGTTTGGTCCTGAATCGAATAGCGAATTGAGTTCTCTTTCATGTCTTCTTGCACTTGAACGGGCAAATACACATCAAATTATGTAAAAATATTCTTGTAAATGCAGTGAACAGTTGAGAAAGAAAGCGCATTTGTAACAGTATACTGGATCAATGCATTCTGTATTCAGCCAATTCCACATGTGTGTTGATCCTTTAAAGCTGCAATACCTAAGATTGTATGCCGCTAGAGGGCGCTGACATTCAAAACAACATCAACGGCTTTGCTTGATGACGACGTGGAGGAACGTGGAATGATGGGAACTGTTGTTTTCAACTCCACCGTGGATAAATCAGTCAGACGGGAATCGAAAATTAGTTGTCATGGATGAGGTAAAGTTTGATTTCTATAAATGTTGCGTTTAATGACATGCTTGTTTTTCATTAAACTGAAATAGCCGCAAAGAAAAGTCAGGTTTAAAAGTAAATTAGTTATCACAGATGTTACTGTACGAGTCACTGGACGAAGCTATGGTGGAGAGGGTTTGAAGTCAAATCGTTGCTAATGTATCCTGACTTCGCCCTATGCTGCAATATGCATTTAGTTTTGCATTCATTTACAGAAATCAGCTGCTTGAATGACAATTACTGATGTTATTAGATTTTTCAGGTGATATTCTCAATTCATTCAGTTAACGGATGTTCTGAGGTAAAGTTTTCAGACTGCAGACTCAGCAACGATTGTATTTAATTGTACAGTACAATCATAACATAGAACAGACATTATCTTCCTTTCATGTCATTAAACATAATAATATTGCTGGCCATATACTGATGAGAAAGTGCGCGTCCGGTGTGCGATACTGGACGTTGTCCTAGACGTGGCGCGGCTCTTCTCGTCCGGTGTGCGACCCCCTTTACAGCCAACAGTTCACATTCCGAGAATAATTGAAAAGAATAATTGTGCTCCATTCCATAACAAATGCACGAAACAAGCTGACGTTTGTTGCTTGATAGACGCTAACGCACAACTACAACTTCCGCATTTGTCCAGGACTACACGTAGTACGAGCGGAAACCGAGGTAACGCGGATATGACACGATTGACTGGCGACTCCCAGCTCACCCCTGCTCACACGCCCCGTTTCCTTGGTTAAAATCTCAATTTTCTCGCGATTTTAAACATTGCTTGAAACATTTGGAATATTGTAAGTTATCATCTTAACTAAATATATAACACTGGCCTTGTGATTTTGGGATATTTTAATGCAAAAATCTTAGGTATTCCACCTTTAATCAAAGAAAAAAAAACTATCACTAATCTTGACTGAATAACTTTTGCAACTTTAATAAGGAGTAATCTATATTTTACTTGTAAAATCACACAGCATAGTTTTCTCTTTATATTTAAATTAAATTTCTGAACTTTGTTCAGTTGTATTTGTGCTTTGTCAACTTGCTTATTTGTTCTTTTTGTATAACTGACTGTACACTCTTAGAAGAAAAGGTTCTATATAGAACCTTAAAAGGTATTTGGGAAACCCTAAAAGGTTCTAATACAGAACCCTTTTTACGTGTTCAATAATAAGAACCCTTTAGGGGTAACCTGGTTTTCTTTGTAACCAGGAAAAAGGTTCTATATGGAATATTTTGGTTTCATTCATTATCATTTCTTTTGTACTTTCCAGCATTAAATATTTCATATTATTGACAAGCATCAAGACCTTAAAATGTATTTATGAATGGATGTGAATGATCACAAAATTCAAGATATGGGGGTTAGAAAAAGTATATTTATATAATTTTATGTAGTTAATCAATATCACAAGAAGAGTGTCATTTCAGTTTTTCTCCTCCAAAAATCAGCATGATTAAAATGTGATATTAAGTTACTACAACAGTTAGATAACCAAATAATAATGTAATATATGAATGAATAATAGCCTATAAATAACCTTTGTGCCAAAAGGGTTCTTTCTGGTCATTATATAACCTTTTTTAGCATAAAAGGTTCTTTGGTAAACCTTTTTTTCTAAGAGTGACTTGTCTTTAATAATGTTAGAAATTATATTAGTCTAGTTGTTCATTAGGCTGCTGATTTTTTGTTCCATGGTATTCAGCTACAACAGAATGTTTTGCAAAAAGGCAGAATACATATGTTATACATCAAAATGTTTGACTTTTTTTTTTTACCTGATAAGAATCGATAAGAATCTGAATCACTAAAATTCAAAACTGATACCAAACCCTACTGAAGAGTGGAGTAATGGCTGCTGAAATTCAGCTTTGCCATCACAGGAATAAAGCTTTTTTTTTCAAATATATAAAAATAGTGTACTAATCATTTGTAATAATATTTCACAATATTACTGTTTTTACAGTATTTTGAATAAATATATGCAACCTTGGTGAGCATAAGAGAGCACTGACCTCAAACTTTTGAACAGCCATGTATTTGCATGTTGGCCCAGTTAATGTGCATGCAAACTGTCAAGCAAATAGACTAGGCAATGCCTTGACTAATAAGGCTACTAGCTTTCTTAATTTAAAGGCTGGTCCTTTATTGCACACACCATATTGGGAGTTGTAATTTCTCACATTCTTTTATACATATATGGTCCATCTCTTTCTGTTTGAACAACAATATAGATGAAATGATATAGAAACCAGGTACAGTATAAGGTACACCAACAGTGATGGTCCAAAACCGGGTCTTGAGTTCTACTGCAAACTGCATTACATTAATCTCAGAGCAATGAAAACGCGTCTGTACACTCTGTGCATGTGACAATATGAACCTCTAGTCCGTGAGGGAAAAAAAATGGCAGGTATAAGTTATGGTTGACCTTCTTCTGCCTAGATTGCTTTATTTAGCCCTCTCTCTTTTTTCAAAATAAACTGCAACAAACAAGTTTTCTTCCATCTTTTGAGAACTTTAAAATAAGCTGTCTACTTGGCAGCACAGAGGCTTTAGGGTGTTTTCAATTCCACTTTTATGGAATTTGATTTCTGTCAGCTAGTAATATGTCACCATTTACTGTTCACCCCATCACCTCTTGACAGGTTTATAAACTGTTATTTAAGCAATGTCAGTCTCTTATATTGCCTATGACAAATATAATACAAATTGAACTGTATTTTTTTAAGAGTACCCCAACCAATACATACATGAAATAAAACAAGGTGGAAAAAGCATGTGCCACAACAAGCAAGAGACAAACACTGTGTTTGTGCCAAAATATTTGCAATGCTACTCAGCTATTTCCTTGCTTATGCCACTCTTAACCCAGCATAACACTTACATCCAAATAAGTGCAAGTGGAGTAAAATCCATGCATCATTCAACGTCCTTCTCTTTGGTTGTGATCTCTATCTCAGGAATGAACATATCTAGACAAAAATCTGGTAACATTGCATAGTGCCTGCTTAGGACAGCTTCAGCAGTTTGAAAGTGCATTGTGATTCCCAATTCATGTAATACAAGACGTGCTCACAGAAATGATGAACAGGCCTGCTGAGCGTTGTCCACTTCAGAGCAGCATCATTAATGATGGCTGGCTGGAGTCCTTTACCTCCCTGAGTGAGCTCTTATCTGGCACCATCAGCTGTCTGGATCCTCTACGCAACCCTCATATTTTCATTCTCCACCTGCAGTGCAGCGGAGCTCCACTCACTGGAGGTGGGAGAGGGCGGGAGATGGACACACTAAGATAAAAGTCAGATGAGGAGGAATAGCTCCTCGCCCATATGACTTCCTTATCAAATTGACCCTAATAAAGAGAAGCAGCTATGATGGAAAGTTGCATGGTAAGTTATGATTTTGTAAATGCAAGAGAGAATACAAGAACGTCCAAACAACTGTGAAGTTTCAGAATTACAAAACACGAACACAGATCTCTCACTTCGGTTTCAGACTTTGATATTCCACAATATTTTTCAAGTTAAAAAACTCATTCCATTTGACATGACAACCTAACTAACCTTTATGTCTAAAGGTCTAATAATCTGATATTTTTATCTTAACCTTGACAAACACTCTCATGAGTCTACAGGAGTCCTATCCGTGCTTTCATGTTTTATAGTTTTCTTCCCTCAAAATTGTTTGTATTACATTGACTTTGATGAAATCTATATTTTTAAACTGATTATTTTTATTTTTTATGAAATATTAAAATATTACACCTAACAATTTGCTAAAAACAAGTCACTTAAACTACTTTCTTCTTTTGTACTCTCTGCACAGAGACCGTAATTTAGAAATGGAAAACATTTAGATATTAGGAAAAAAAGCTGTTTTTAAGACATTATCTTTATGAACTACAGTAGTTCCCAAAAGAGATGTGTAATAAGTTATTAGCCAGTAATTTGTAGTAATATAATTGACAATTAATTTTGTCAGATATATACCTTAATCGAATTTAGTGTTTTGTTGTTCTATTATATTTGAACTATATATATATATATATATATATATATATATACACACACACACACACAGACACTCACAGTAAATATATTATATATAATATTTTCCTCATATTTTGATGGTCTAATTGAACTTGTAGGGTCATTAAAAACAAATATCTTCATCACTTTTGGCCACCACTAGTGGTGTAACAATATACCATGTCACAATATATCACAATAGAAAAAGGCATCAATGTACTGTGGATAGTGACTAAATGAATTGTGTATAGTTCACCAAAAATTAAAATTTCTGCATTTTAGTGTCAGTACTAAATTAAACTACTACAAATAATGTTAAATATATTGTATAATAATGCAATGGGGGAATATTTGTGGATCCTGATAAAGTCTTGTGCTACCAGTTAGAAGTGGTCTACATAATTTTACAGGTGCCCTATAATGTTTTTTTTTTAATTATTTTATAATGTTTCCTGGGTTGTCCTTATAATGTTAGTATGTTTTTTAGATCAAAAATAGTCATAATTTAGAAATAAAAGGCATTTTTCCTAGCCTGATTTTAGCCTCTGCTTTGAACACTCTGATTGAAGGGGCGTGTCTGCTGTGTGTAACCGGCCTCTGCTGTGATTGGCTGACATGCTTGCATATGAAATAGCTATGTATTACATGTGAAACTCTCTCGAATAATTTTACTACAGCTATTATACGTTTTTACTATTACAGCTATCGAGATTAACGAATCGTGAGAAGTTTTTGAAGTATTTAGATCTATTCCCATCACATAAAGTGTTGCTGTGATGAGCATATTGAGCAAGCAAAGGTCAGACAGTCTGTCGATCGCGAGAATGAAGATCTTATCATTGCAATGTAGTCTCTACTACTCTCTAATGCAGCAGACACGATGATGTAAATACAGTTAGAGCTTCGTTGTGCAGTGTAACGTGCGATCATTGAATTCATAACGAGTTTGGCAAGTGTCCAGATAAACTCGCGCTGTGATTGTTCTTTGATCGCTTTCTTTCTGTATATAATTCACAATTTAAATAAAGATTTTTTTTTCATCCTACTAAAAGAAACGATGTGAAGTTGATTTTAATCACTGGCCTGACTTACTGATGCAAAAACAGTATTGAACGATTTTAAAGTGAAAGATTACCTGTCTGAACTTGAACAACAACACATCAGCTCGATCCGAGGCCAGCTCTTGGCAAGTTGAGGAAACAGTCGTCGGTAAAATGTTTGAAAATTTCCAGAGAAAATAAAATTAATCCATTGTTTCTTCAGAGGCTCGGACGAAGGAACTAAAATACACTTTTGTGTTGATGTGTACATCCGAACACTGATCATCTGCCATGCTTCGACTGCGCAGCTCCGTCTCGTCTGTCAATGAACATCGGCTGGCATATGCAAATGTTAGGAGTCATACATATTAATGATCCCGTGACTGTTGCGTAACAGTCGGTATTATGTGGAGATTCGCCTGTTTTTCAGGGGTGTTTTTCAAAAACAAGATTTAAGTCAGAAGGAGAAAACAATGGTGTTTGAGACTCACGTGTACTGAACTCTTGTTATTTAACTATGCCAACATAAATTCAATTTCACATTATAGGGCACCTTTAAACAAATTTATAGTGACAGAGTGCAAGTATGTTCATCTAAAATAATTCTGTATTTAATTCTGAGATCAGAATTAAAGTCACTCCCCCTCTACAGAGCTGTTTTTAAACAGCAAAGCTGTATCTTCATATGAGCAATGTCATTAACCTTTGCAATTCAAACCCTGGGACACACTAAGGAGATGGAGGCGGTGACCCTTGAGCAATATGTCGCCATCAGGGACCCAACTGCACAAATATGCTGAAATATGGCCCCATCACTGATGTGTGTATATAACACTCCCTGGAGAAATATAGATTGAATTTACTTCACACTTGAGTAGATCAGATTTGATACAACTGGGATACATATACACAGGCTGATCTCCATATGAAAGCCATTTTATATCATAAGGTATGAAGACACTTTCTCATGGCAGTGAGTCTTGGCTGATTAATAAGGGCTTGTAAAACTGTTGCAAGACAATGATGATATATCAAAGTTGAACGGGCCATGACTTTGAGGATGCCCTCAATTTCATGCTGTCCAATTGGATATCTTCAAACAGACATCTTCAAACTTGTGCAGTACAGGCTGACACAGACAATGTCCACACTGGAGAGCTGCTGCCAGGACAGATTAATGTGCTTGGCCTCAGAATTGCATGGTTTGCATCTGGCTAATGCTTTGCATTACAGTACATCTGAATATAATTTGGTGTTAAATCTTTAACCATACAGTTAATATGTTAATGTATCTATCATTACAAATGGAAACGCCTAGCCCCTGATAGTCTGCTCTATTTTCAGGCCACTAATTAAATAAGCTCATTTGTGATTCCAACCATGTAAATCTTTTGTACAAAAGATCAGATTTCATTGAACAAGATTCTTTTTGAAGCAAAACAAAATACTAAGAAATTCTGAAATTCATATTGACATTGCAATCAAGCTCAATATAATAGTTAATATAATTATATATCATGTTTAATGATTTTTTTAACATTATAAAATTGTTAAATCATTTGAAAGCATTTTCTCCAGTGTTGTCTGTGACTTTTTGACCCCACTTAAGTACTACACAGTTTATAGTGAGTAATATTTTATTACGCTTATGCTCACCAAGGCTGCATCTATTTGCTCAAATATGTCAAATATAGAGTAAAAACTGTCAAATATTATTACAATTTAAAATAAGTTTTTTGTATTTTAATATAATATCTTACTGACCCCAAACAAAATGTATCATGATTTGTGATCACAACTTTTTATCTTTTGTCAAATCAACTTAGATAATTAATGTGGTTCAGATAACATAATATTTTGAGTGTCTATTTAAAGGTGCATTGCGCAACATTTCATGTTAAAAATAGCCGTTTTCTAACCCATACATGCTGAAACAATCGCCTGATGGGCTGAATGAGCCCTTCTCTGATCACTGCGATCGCCTCTATAATCCTGTACAGTAAAATAAATAAGAGGGATTCGGGCTCGAATCTGAGCCTGGGCGTGACGTCATGCGCGTTCACGCTCGCCCTGGCTATGTGCCTGCAGGATAGTGCATTCGCCGCGTTCTCCGTATCAGAGAAGACAACTCGAGCGACGCAACTTTAGTCAACTTTCCCAAAGTAGAAGAATGGATTCAAAGGGGCTGTTTAGTCTACATCTGGTCACTTCATGCGTTTTCTGTGATCGGATAACTTATTCGATTCGTGAAAAAACCAGGTTGAATCCAGACGGATTTGAATCCGATAGCTCAAACCATTGAGGACGTGGTCTGGCCGTATTCCAGACGAAACTGGACAAGTGTAAATGCATCTGGTTGTTGAAAACAGGCTTTTTCATGTTGTTTTAGTCATATATGACGACGTGCATCACCTCAGCTGAGCAGGCGAGTGTATTCATCAAACCAGCGTGCCGCAATCTATCGCAAATGAAAGTGAAAGTAAGACGCATACGATTAACACTAAGTTACCTTCTACCTCCACTATCTTCATTAAAAGTAGCCTTAAGAAATTAAATGAACTGATCTCATACCAGGGCTTTTGCCGTTCTCTCTTATTGCTGTCTTTGGTGATTTTGAAATAGCCGAAGCCGATGATTTATAAAATGCAGCTCATCTGTTGCTTTCGGTGACGTGCACTTCATGAAATCTGTATATAACGCGGGAATTGAATATCAGATTAATATCCGTTTAGCAAAAAACACATTTATGTGACCAGGTGTAATGGAATTGTTTTGATAAATCAAATAGATCTGAGAAAACGCATTGTGGCCAGGTGTAAAAACAGCCCCAAGAGACCGGCTTGTAGTTCATTACAAACCCCAACGCAAACTCCACGTAAGACAAAGAAATACAACTTCTGTCTGTCCAGTGCCAGGCGTCGGAATAAGACTAGAGTCAACATCGGGAAGGCTTTCAACAAACGGAGAGATCTCGGGCGGTCTGCTCTAAGGCTCATGAACGTGTTTCCATAATAATACAATCATAAGTGGATACAGTAAGCACATAAAACAGTTCAACATGGAGATCGATGGAAACAAAAGCCGAAGTTTTCTACTACCCCTGTTTTCCCCTCACACACACATCCTACATAAGTGTGTAATTTACTCAAATGCCTTTCCTTTCATATATTTTAAATAACTTGCAGATTTATAACTGTATTACCTCATTATGACTGTAACAAAAGATGTGTGCCTGATTCTCCTTTGGTTATGAACAGCTCGTGCAAACGTGCGTGTATGCGTGTATTCCGTGTAGCCTATATGTCTATGGTATTCCATGAGCGCGCACGCAGTTTCGTTTGTCGCCAGAGGGGGCGTAGTTCTGCAAAAACTCAGAGACTTGCGTTATGCTCCTTTAAGTAAAACCAATTTTAATGAACGTAAAATTAAGGCAACCAGGTAACTTACCTTTTTACATTAAACCAACAATAACTTTTTACAGCTTAGTTACACCGGCAATATGTTATGCTACATTTAAAAAAAAAAGTTGTAATGCAACCACTATAAACAGTCATACTTTTAAAAAGATATTTTACTGATAGAATAGTGAGAGCGTATCTTTGCAGCAGGGTTAGAAAACTGGAAATATGTGATTTTGCAGATTAGGATTTTTTTAGCTGATAGAAAACACTTTAGCTGATATAAAACAAAAACAGTGACACTAATTGAAAGCAGTTCTTATTTAGACTGTTGTCTTGTGATAGACGTACAGTGAGGATAAGGGTTAAAAAACCTCCAATGACAGAATTAGTTGCAGTTCCGGCTAGGGGGAGCGGGGAAATGTAAACAGCCTGTAAGAGGTGTAGAGTGGCATGAAGCTCCACACCTTTCCTGCTGTGTTTGGCCAGTGGTTTGGAACGATGGCACAAGGATTATCACTGTGCAACGAGGACAGAAGCTCACTACGGCCTGCCAACTTCAACAAGGCAGCCGGGTCCAATGACAGCAGCCCCTATCAACACGGCTGCAACACACTTAATCACCTTATTACCGTGGCCTGGGCTACATGGGATGCAGACGGGTGAGAGTGGAGGAGTGTGCAACATGCAGGCGTTCACACGGATAGTGTGCTCGTGTGAGGTACTGTATGTCTAAAGGGTTGGTTTGAAGATACTATATAGTAGGGGGGGGGGTTGAGTTTGGGTCAGTAGATTAATCCAAAATAAATTTGAGTCGTTTTTTGACAAACTTAAAATCTGTCATGAACACTTCCAGTTACTTTCACAGTGATGCAACTCAACAGTAAAAAACCTGACACTTTATGGCAAAGAAATACAATAACTAGTGAGTAAAAAAAAACTACTTAAATACTATAAAATATTCTGAAGCATTTGTTTTAACTAATGTGAAGCCAGAATAATCAAGATAAATTTAGCAGGAGATGGTCAATGTAAATAATTAATTAAAATAATGCAACCACTTAATGTTTACAAATTTACAGTAAAAGTTCCTGAAAATGAAGTGCAAATGGGACTATGTAGCTTATACATATTAAACAAGTACATACTTTTGTTTACATACGTAATTTATATGCTACTACTAATAATAAATATGTATTATATTATAGTAGCATATGAAGAGTTCAGATGCAAAAGCCTCTAAGTGCCATTTGAAATTTTCTTCTAAAATGATCATTTTTATCAAGCTTGTATATTTAAGTTCAGTAATTTCACTTAAATGGCAATGAAGATTACCTATTAATTGTCATTTAAGTGAAATTACTGAACTTAAATATACAAGCTTGATAAAAATGGTCATTTTAGAAGAAAATTTCAAATGGCATTTAGAGGCTTTTGCATCTGAACTCTTCATATATTAATGTAGAATTAATAATGTATAACATTAATTTAAAACCTGAAAGAGTTGCACTTGTTGCAATTGACATGTGAGGAGCACATTTATTCACCTGGTATTGCTGGTAGTTGTACAGGTTGCTATAGTAGGACGTGTACGGTGTGGGCTGGTAGAGGTTGTAATAGGAGGCATCCACCATCAGCTCAGAAGGGCCCTCATTGTGCCCTCTGCTGGACACTGCAGAGCTTAGAGTCATCATGGAACGGCTCTCTGAAACATCAGACAATAGGTCAAAATTCTCTGACAAATCCAGATTAAAATTTTATACAATATACAAAATTGGAAAAATGTATATAGTTTCTATTTTATTTGTTTTAAATCAATCGACTGAAATGTATTCCTTCCAAGAAAACGTTTGGGGAAAAAAATCTGTTCTCAGAAAGTTTAAAAGGCATAAAAACATGCATATGATCAACAAATGAAAAAATGTAGTAATTAGGGGTGCACCAATATACTGTATCATGTCCACAAAATAAAAAAAAAATGCAACAGTATGAATTGTGGATAGTGAAAATATGTATTGTGTATAGTTCACCCAAAATTAAAATTACTACTGTATGTGAGAAAAATAGTGTTTAGCGTCAGTACTACATTCAACTAATGATGTTAAAGTAATGTATAACAATGCAATGAGGGAATACTTGTGGGTCCTGATAAAACGTGGTATACATTATTTTGAGTGCCAGCATATTCGTCTAAATTAATTCTGTATTTTTAGCTTCAGAACCATGACTATTTTATTCTGCTGTAACACAGTCTCATCCCAATTCGTCATATAACTGACGTTTTGGGACGTCTTTTGACCATTCGTCAATATACGACTTTTTAGGGCCCCCTTAAACGTCGTAGATGACGATCCCAGGGTCGTCATACAACTGACGCTTTACCTTTAACTTCAGTTAGGTGACGAGTTGGGTTTAGGGTTAGGTTTAGGTCTGGGGTAGAGTTAGGATCCCATAACGTCATCTACCGACTTTTAAGGGGGCGCCAAGTCAAAGTCTGTTCATTTCCACCCCAATGTAAGACCATTTTAACCAACAGTACAATTTACTTGGAGTAAAAGTAACAGTTACTTGAAGTATCACAATATCATCGTATCGTCAAGTTCAGATTCATGATATGTATCGAATTGTGCCAATCGTAAAATGTAGTGCCCAAGAGATATTCTCACATTTCACACAAAAGTCTGCAAGGCATTAAAAAGAAAAAAGAGACATATAAAAGAGACAAAGTATAGTAACCCACAGTCAGAATTTGTCCTCTGCATTTAACCCCTCCAAGCTAGTACACACACATTTTTGTTAATCCCAGGCCAGCTTCTGTGGATATTTTCATGGCGAGAAAATTGTATGCTAAAACAGATGTTTACAATTTATTTTTGCTTAAAACTTCAAAACTATATTTGGTTTAACTTTGTTAAAAATGTCTTCAAAAGAGTTAACTGAACAGAAAACAAGAACAAGCAGATAATAAAACATGCTTCAATGAGAGAAACATGTGTCATCCTAGAATGGTAGACTCTGGAATGGGTCTCACACATTTGGCATAGTGAGTAGTGAAAAACATGCATATGATCAACAAACGCTAAATTTAGTAATTATTTAAATATTGTTTAGTGACTGTAATGGCACGGATTCACAGTAATATAAAATGCCAGTTCATGAGAAGTAATTTTGTCTGCATGTGTGAGATGTCATGCGTCACTTTATCTCTGACGACAAATTCTGAAAACTTCCAGTTACTCCTGCTTCATCTTTCAGCAAGGAGGCAGCTGGCTAAATCACAGAGCATAGACAACCTTGACCTGTCTGGTATCTAACTCCTTCCTTAATCGTATCGGAGAACCAGGAACAGGATGTTTCTCTCATTCATCGAACACAACAGACACAGACATGGTCTGGCACGGCACAATCGCCATCTACGCTGATAGCCTCAGCGCCTCCCTAATGAGAATGGATGTGCACCTCACTGACTGTACCGTGTCCTGAAGAAGTTGGCAGAATTGAGAATTATGGGATGGTTACAAGATGTTCATGGTCATGGCTCCTTTAGTTTTCCCTCTGCCACTCACACAGTGGATAGCTCAGGGGGTCAAGATGTACTAATCTTTTTATTTTCCCATGGTAAAGTGACAAAGGGCTGATTCACAGAAACCTCCTACAAAGAGTTGAGCTTTGGTCTTATCTTAATAAGAGGGTGTAAATTGATGGACAAATGATGAGAATGAAAAAAAATGCATAAGTTTGTAGTAATGAAACTTCTATGCTTCTTAGGCATTTATGATAATATAATTTGATAACTTTTCTTTTAAAACACAATTTTAAAGGGTTTTGTTGCATTAAGAGCTTTTACTAAATACAAAGCTCCAAGTAGTGGACATACAAGCTAAGTGAAGATAACTTTAAAATTGATATAAACCTTAAAGGAAGTTCCCTTCCTAATAACTTCACTTAAACTTAAAAAAAAATAACTTACAAAAAAATCACTTAAAATTCTGTCATTATTTAGTCACCACATAAAGTTGTTTCAAACCTGTATAAATGTATTTCTGCTGCTGAATACAAAAGAAGATATTTTGAAGAATGTCGGTAACCAGACAGTTAATGGACAACATTGACTTCCATAGTAGGAAGATAAAATAGTAAATACCCCAAAAATTGATTACCAAAATTCTTTAAATTATTTAGACAAAAAGTATTTTTTTCTTTATATTTTACTGAAATTATATATAGGGAATAATTGACGACAAACCTTTGAATTATTAGAAATAATCTACACCTGAGGTAATGTCTGTGACCAAGCCACGAAGCCTCGGGTGGGTGTTATTTT
The DNA here is from genome assembly GCA_030378365.1 of Hybognathus amarus. Taxonomy (NCBI): domain Eukaryota; kingdom Metazoa; phylum Chordata; class Actinopteri; order Cypriniformes; family Leuciscidae; genus Hybognathus; species Hybognathus amarus. The sequence continues at coordinate 838,368 of JAQIUQ010007031.1, read as the reverse complement.
CTAAGAATTAAACGGCAAGTCGTCAATTCCACACTATCGGAATTTATCGATATATTGATTTCTGTAATAATATGTAAAGATATAATCTATAAAGACATAATTCTGTAAAGATATAATCGATATACTATTCCACACTACGGTTTCCAAAACTTCAAGACAGATGTCCTTAAAACTCTCGTGTGTAGGACAAGCATTCCACAGCCCCATTGTATAAATATATAAATTACTCAAAAATGTATGAGATATGAGGGAATAGGGTTCAATAGGGTGATATGAGGGTTAAAGTTTCTCAAGGTAATTTATTTTTAGTAAATTTAATTTACCTTTACCAAACATTGGTACTATATTTGACTACAAAAATTTACTGAACATTTATGCCATTTACCAGAGAGAGAAAAAGAAGATAAATTCAATGTTTAACTGTTGAAACTGTAATGAAACCTAAAGTACTTAAAATGTAATAACAAAAATATTGTTTAAATGTATAATAAACTGTATAATACATACAATAATTGACCAAGTTGTGGTCAAAAGTAATAAAATAAAAAAGTTCAGTAAAAACTTGAGATATAGGCTATCCTCTGAGGTTTGTTTTCGTTAGTCAGGTTCTCTCACCTAGATTGGTTGGAGATGCGGTGGCACTGCTGTTGGTGGGTGATGGCGGTCCTGAGCTGATAGTAAACACATTCACATCACCCACGACCTCGTTCTTCACCATAGTGTCTGAACCGGACAGGTTAGCCGGACTGCAGATGCCCATCTCTTCCTCTTGGGCCTGCTGCCTCCGTAAGGCCACCTAACACGACAAACATTGAACTCAAGGCCCAGCCGGGACAACAAGTTCACTCTAATGACTTAAAAGTATCACGAGACCTTTAAAATAGAATTTCCTAACATTAAATGACTTAATACTTATAAAATGATAGTTATTACACTGCCTGTTTTATTCGAGAGAATAGAAAAAAAAAATATCGGCGCCAAACTGCAGCTAGCTGAAACAGTCGCAAAAACTGCACTGTTTAACAATGTAGCTAGCAACCGCTACTATACTTGTAAACAAATTTTCTAGATATTTGTAGCAAACAGTCTAATTATTTGTAAACTCGACAGTAAAGAGGAAAAACGACAAAAAAAACATGCGACGCGGTTGATGCTGTGAGTTAAGTTAACGATGAATAAAAAAAACCGACAGGGGGAGGCAAGGCATGCCATATGGATAGGTTAAAAGTTTATAAACAACACATACACAAACACAAACAATGAATTTAGATCACAAGAGAGCGGAGGATACAACGAAACAGGAAAAAACAAACCTAAATCAGACTCTGGTTGAACTAGCATGGTCCTACCAAGGATGGCTCGTGTGTAACGTTACCTGGGCTGCCACTGACCCGCTGTCTCTCAGCGATAAGTCTGCATTTCTGACACTGACAGTCTCTCCAGTTGCAGAAGCGTTTGTGGCCCTTTAGCGGAGACACGAAGCCGTGGTTTCTGCAGCGTGAGCATTTGGGCATACGGGACGGTTTCCTGACAGCCAGGCGGGCCGCTACTCTGCTCTTCCTCACTCATCCTGACAGGTGGCTATGACAGTCAACCTCTTCTGCTGCTCATTTGTCACGCCAGCGGATTAGAAGACGTTTATATGGAGGGGGGAGCAAGGGGGGGTTGGTTGGTTTGAGGTTTGATACAATAGGCGAATGTTTGGCGCGAGCAAACCTGTGCATTCCAGTGCGCGTGGGAGATTATTATGTTCAGTTTCTTCCCACTGAGACTCCCAAGTGACTCCCAAGTGTCTCGTGAAATCATAAGACACAAAAAATGCGAGGATTTCGTTAATGTTTGTTGTATATGGGTCTCAAAGAAATAGAAAGTTTCATGATTCATCAAATGAAGGCCCAATAACCTTCTTGGAAGTTGGAACTGGCCGGGGGTTTCAAAACAGGGTCCGCTTTCAGGCAATTTCAATTAAATTAATAAAAAGAATAAAATATTTACATTCAGCAATAATAATAATAATAAAAGACACTTCATTTGAAAGCAAATGGTAGCAGCTAGGTAATAAAAACGAAATATTCTACTGTTTTTTTCTTTTTTTTTACACTTTCTTTGTCCGAGCAAAAAGTTTGAAAACCCATGAGCTGGAATAGATGACATCACTGTCCAGACATGGTATCACATTAACCTCAATAGTACAATTTCTGTTAGTAGTAAACAAACAACTAGTTTGAATTTATTTAAAATATTATATAGCCTACGTGTGAAAAAAAAAATATATATATATATACATATATATATACATATATATATACATATATATATACATATATATATATATATATATATATATACATATATATATATATATATATATACACATATATATACATATATATACATATATATACATATATATATATATATATATATATATATATATATATACATATATATATATACATATATATATATATATATATATACATATATATACACATATATATATATATATATATATACACATATATATATATATATATATATATATATATATATATATATATATATATATATATATATATATATATATATATAAATACATATATATCATAGTCATATATATATAAAAAATGTTTTACCAGCATAATGGTGTAGTAACGTTATCAGCCAGCAGGGACTAACTAGCATTCCCAGTCAGCAAATTGAGGATGATTATGATAATAATAACTTTCTTTGCAGTGTCCATAACTAAAAGGCACTCCTCTTTAATATATTTGAAAAGCTGCTCATCATATTGTAATGCCTGCAAATCCCATTCCTGCAAATAAGTCAAGCTAGGAGGCAGAGTTTTAATTAGGCCTATACTTTATTAAAATATAGTAAGAAATGTAAATGTTTAATATTCAATTATGTTTAAAAATACATTGGTTTAATGTACGCAATTACATTATTTTCAACTGTATATATCCTGCTTGAATAATAGTGCATGCCTAATAAGAAGGGCGCTCAAGACATCAAGTCATGCTGTCCTCCAGTAGAGGGAGACATTGTACTGTTGACCTGTACAGAAACCAGTGAAAGAAAAGTTTCACAGGAGCGACTAAAAAACCAGCAACAAGCCATGTCAATTTATTTTAGTACTTTATTATTGAGTTATATGCTACTATCGGCAGTTTTCTGTTGTATATTTGTGACTACACGAAATGTCACATATTAGATGCAAGACATAAGTTTATTACATAAAGGCCAGCCAAAGCTATTACATCTACACATTATATACAGTGAAAGTACGATTATTTCCGATAAAAACCTTTAATTGGTAAATATATCTGAAATTTCCTACTGCGATTTTTAAATAGATGAAATGGCAAATATAAAAGTAAGAACCATTTCCAATCTAACATATGTATAAAAACAAGTCTGTATTTCAACTTGTGATACGCACTGGACATCTCTGCTGAGGTTTTGATAGAAGAGAAAAGATTTAAACTCTTAAGGCTGAAAATATTGGGCAGCATATACATGGTTCAAATATAAAACTCGTTGTCAGGCAACATTGGCTACATCTTGGAATTATAAATTATTGATTTAAAAAAAAAGAAGGGGGAGGCAGCTTTGAACAGGACTATAGATAAGCTTTAGGCCACTTAAAGGAGGAAAATATCAAGACATTTTCATATATTATAAAATGACATTTATATGAGAATAAAACAAAATCTAAGGCAACTCACATAGCCACGTTCCAGTTGACGTCTAGCTCTGATATTATGCTGGTGATTTCAGGCAGAAGAAATACTTCGTTTCGAATACATTCAGGGTGAGTACAGATTTGAGGTCTTGAAAGGTCTGACTCTTAGCTAGCAAGTCCATTTGTATTGTATAATCTGAAAGCCAAGGAGAAAGACATCACTAAGAAGACATTTGCAAAAGTGCTCAGTATAATTGCCTACTATCCATTAGTTGAGGTTGGAAGTAAGTTTTCAGTCTTTTAGATTTGGTTTCTAGCTGATGAAAATGGTAGACATGGCAGAACCTGAAAAAATAGCAGCTCGGGCAGGGTGGGCTAAAAGCTCTCCAATCAAACATGTCCCTTCCTTGTAGGACTGGGTGAAGTCTTCCTCCCAAGACGAGGCGTACCCTGTGAAAAGACGATAGACATAAAAGGGATGATTAAGAGCCAAACATGAGTCCGCGGCAAAATATACAGTGGGTACGGAAAGTATTCAGACCCCCTTAAATTTTTCACTCTTTGTTATTTTGCAGCCATTTGCTAAAATCTTCAGTTCAAGTCTTCATCATACACCTTCATTTAAGTTAGTTTTTTTCCCTCATTTTTGTACACGCAGCATCCCATATTGACAGAAAAACACAGAATTGTTGACATTTTTGCACATTTATTAAAAAGGAAAAACTGAAATATCACATGGTCCTAAGTATTCAGACCCTTTGCTGTGACGCTCATTTTTAACTCAGGTGCGGTCTATTTCTTCTGATCATCCTTGAGATGGTTCTACACCTTCATTTGTGTCCAGCTGTGTTTGATTATACTGATTGGACTTGATTAGGAAATCCACACACCTGTCTAAGACCTTACAGCTCACATTGCATGTCAAAGCAAATGAGAATCATGAGGTCAAAGGAACTGCCTGAAGAGCTCAGAGACAGAATTGTGGCAAGGCACAGATCTGACCAAGGTTACAAAAACATTTCTGCTGCACTGAAGGTTCCTAGGAGCACAGTGGCCTCCATAATCCTTAAATCCATCTTTTGCATGACGCAGGCCATAAAATGAATGCCGGTGGGCCTCTGATGTCCAGATACACAGATAAAATGAATGCATTGCATATCAGCTGAATGTGAAAGTGTGGTCACTCACTGGTGATTGTGCTTTGGAGAAGTTCATATGGGCATACAGCAACACAGCTATGTCCTTATGACCCGCTTCCAGAGCAATCGACAGGGCATTACTCTCATCCTAGGGACAAAACAAAACATCTAAATGGTCAAACACTTCATTAGCCTTACTGGCTGTCTCTTAACAATACTGCTGTATCCACCAAGAGAAACAGTTAGACACATTATAGAAATATACATGTTCATTAAACATATTTGGTGGATTATCTAGTTTAAAAGGGGACTCTGTAGGAGGGAGGTTTGGGGTGTGATATACACTCACCGGCCACTTTATTAGGTACCCCATGCAAGTAACGGGTTGGACCCCCTTTTGCCTTCAGAACTGCCTCAATTCTTCGTGGCATAGATTCAACAAGGTGCTGGAAGCATTCCTCAGGGAGTTTGGTCCATATTGACATGATGGCATCACACAGTTGCCGCAGATTTGTCGGCTGCACATCCATGATGCGAATCTCCCGTTCCACCACATCCCAAAGATGCTCTATTGGATTGAGATCTGGTGACTGTGGAAGCCATTTGAGTACAGAGCTGGTAAGTCCCGCCCCTTCAGCTAACCCCGCTGGACCTCTAGGTTGAAAAACCGTCAGTGCAAGTGAATGAGAGAAAATAATTATTTTCTAATCCCGTTTGAATTTTGCAATGAATGTAACATATGTTATCTGTGAATTTTTTATATAATGTTTCGTGTAAAGAATGCTACAATTTAGCTTGTAGAATTTTCATACGGTTAGACTTTGTGTGAGAGCACTTTGTGGACTACAAACTCTCGACGTGTTTGATATACATCACCCCCACTAAACACACGGATTCCGCTAAACATGCCTGTGACTTTGGTGCACTTCACCGCCTTCTTTCAGGGAGAGGACTAACTAGTTGAGCGTGGTGAAAACCGTGATTTGTGGAGGGAAAATGTGTTAAGCGGCGACGTCACATATGGGACGTGTAGTCTTTCTCGTTATGTCTATTCCACAACTGCTAGCCAAAGAATCATACAATAAACTGTCAAACTTGTTACATGAGAAATTATATAAAAAATTCACAGACAACATATGTTACATTAATGGCACAATTCAAACGGGATCAGAAAATAATTATTTTCTCTCATTCACTTGCATTGACGCTTTTTCAACCTAGAGGTCCACTTGGAGTTTTACGGATGGGCGGGACTTACCAGCTCTACAGCGAACTCATTGTCATGTTCAAGAAACCAGTCTGAGATGATTCCAGCTTTATGACATGGCGCATTATCCTGCTGAAAGTAGCCATCAGAAGTTGGGTACATTGTGGTCATAAAGGGATGGACATGGTCAGCAACAATACTCAGGTAGGCTGTGGCGTTGCAACGATGCTCAATTGGTACCAAGGGGCCCAAAGAGTGCCAAGAAAATATTCCCCACACCATGACACCACCACCACCAGCCTGAACCGTTGATACAAGGCAGGATGGATCCATGCTTTCATGTTGTAGACGCCAAATTCTGACCCTACCATCCGAATGTCGCAGCAAATCGAGACTCATCAGACCAGGCAACGTTTTTCCAATCTTCTATTGTCCAATTTCGATGAGCTTGTGCAAATTGTAGCCTCAGTTTCCTGTTCTTAGCTGAAAGGAGTGGCACCCGGTGTGGTCTTCTGCTGCTGTAGCCCATCTGCCTCAAAGTTCGACGTACTGTGCGTTCAGAGATGCTCTTCTGCCCACCTTGGTTGTAACGGGTGGTTATTTGAGTCACTGTTGCCCTTCTATCAGCTCGAACCAGTCTGGCCATTCTCCTCTGACCTCTGGCATCAACAAGGCATTTCCTCCCACAGAACTGCCGCTCACTGGATGTTTTTTCTTTTTCTGACCATTCTCTGTAAACCCTAGAGATGGTTGTGCGTGAAAATCCCAGTAGATTAGCAGTTTCTGAAATACTCAGACCAGCCCTTCTGGCACTAACAATCATGCCACGTTCAAAGTCACTCAAATCACCTTTCTTCCCCATACTGATGCTCGGTTTGAACCGCAGGAGATTGTCTTGACCATGTCTACATGCCTAAATGCACTGAGTTGCCACCATGTGATTGGCTGCTTAGAAATTAAGTGTTAACGAGCAGTTGGACAGGTGTACCTAATAAAGTGGCCGGTGAGTGTAGGGTTGTGATATGGAAGAATTTTTCAATTTGTATTTTGTATTGTTTCTCCTCTATTTTTGTTTTTTTGAAGAAAAACCCAATAAATACAATGTTAAAAAAATAAATAAAAGGGGACTCTGCTCACTTACATTATCGCTGAGTGTGGCGTCGCAGCCCGGCTGAGCCAGCAGCAGCTTGACTATCTCAACGTGTCCATGTTCACTAGCACACATGAGCGCGGTTCGAGCCCTCATCGTCCTGGATGTTGACGTCTGCGCCGCAGGCGAGCAGAGCCTTCACCATGTCCATTCTGCCATGACTGACAGCCAGCATCAACCCTGTCTGACCAGCCTGCATTCACAGGGTCAATGAGATCAGCTTAGACACTAGGAAAGCTATTCATCTAGGTTAATAATCATAAACATACTATATAGCTTATTCTTGTTTGTTATTAATGCTCAAACAGTTTCAGTGTAACTGTCGGATCACACTGACCTGGCTGGCTTTTGCATTGACATCTCCTTTGCTGAACAGCTCTTCAACCACCCTCATGTCCTTCGGGGCCTCCACGGCAGCTAGTGCTGCTAGCATGATGGGAGTATAGCCCGCCTTGTTCTGCTGATTGACATTGCAGACGTCTGTGATGAAACAGAGAGAACAGGGGAATCAGAGAGCCCACCCTTGAAGTAAATGCATTTGGAAGGAAGCCATCTTTTGTGAGAATTTAAGAGATGCAGGCTATTCAGGACTCGGAGTCATGGGCTGTGGAATAAGAGAAGGACCAAAGCGGGGCTTCGCTGACTGGTAATGGGGCAAAGATGGCCAGAGGGTCTGAGAATGGAAGCAGACAATCGAGACAATGGGGGCTGCCCGAAAAGAGTCAGATAGTAGAGGAGCACAAAGAAGTTGGGAACTTGGGATAATGGGCTTTTATTTTCAGGAGTCGAGGCACCTCATCATGTGGTATTCAGAGAGGTCTTTGGTGCGTTTTGGAGGGGGAACACTGGGAAACGGCCTGATTCTGGATGTGGGAATTTGCCATTAGCTTACATATACTACCATTCAAAAGTTTGGGCTTGGTAAGATTTTCAAAAGAAGCGTGCTCAAACTCAATAAAATGCTCCAATACCAAGAACATGCAGTTCAGTGCTTGTGACAGAGAAACAGACAACAGAGCAAAAGAGAACAGAATGAATATATCAGAGAAGGATATGTATGAATAAATAATAGAATGTTAAACAAATACAATTTCTACGCCTACAGCTGCTGAGCACACGGAGTTTATTGAGCGCACAGCGCCAGCGAATGATGATGATAACCTACAATACATTTTAACAGGCATAATTTGACATTAAAATAACTGAAACAAATGTCTATTTAATAAGCCAACTAATTTGATTCATACTGTATTATTTTGGTTTCTCTTCACAATATAAAAAAAGGAAAATAAAGGTATCGGTACTCTGTATCAGCAAGTACTAGGACTCTGATTCGGACTTGTTTTGGAAAAAAGTGGTATTGGTGCCATTGGTGGAAAGAGTACTAACAAATTGTACTCAAGTAAAAGTATTGCTACTTAAGTAGAAGTACTAAAAAAATAATATGACTCAAGTAAGAGTAAATAAGTAGTTTGCTTAAAAACTACTCAAGTAACTACGTTACAAAGTACTTTAAGTATTATTTTTCTATTTTTACCCAAAATGGGAAGATGATAGCGATATGGAGCACTACACTCAACCCTTTAATGCAATGCGAATCAACATAGCTTGTATCATATCATTTAATAAAATAATATATTCTCACTCTGTTAAGAAGCAACATGAAACATAAAAACTGACATGTATTGTGATTTTAAAAGTTCAGTTTCATTTGAATCATTTAAAAATTGAAAGCAAAGAAGGTTAAGTGACATGACCCATAAAAAAGAGATTTACAACAGTAGTAACAGTTCACTAAAATATTGAAACGTTAGCGATACTGATTCAAATAACACAGTCTCATCTCAATTCGTCATATAACTGAGCGTTTTGGGACGCTCTTTGACCATTCGTCAATATACGACTTTTAGGGCCCTGCAAACGTCGGTAGATGGCGATCCCAGGGTCGTCATACAACTGACACTTTACCTTTAACCGTCAGTTAGGTGACGAGTTGGGTCTAGGTCTGGGGTAGAGTTAGGATCCGATAACATCATCTACCGACGTTAAGGGGGCCCTAAAAGTCGTAAATTGACGAATGGTCAAAAGACGTCCCAAAACGTCAGTTATATGACAAACTGGGATGAGACTGCGCTGATTCAAACATGAGCGCCAGTGATTGAATGTCAAAGCGCGGTTTGAACGCCCCGCCCCCTAGCCGAACTGAAAGTTTTGATTGGTTTTGCACCCAAGTCAGACTTGTCTGTTATTGACCGAAGCACTTGATCTGTCTGTTATTGACTTAATTGCTTTAGATCTGTCTGTTAATGGCTGAAGTGCAGGGCTCCACCACAGTAGTTTTGAAAAGTGTCTGTCAAATGTCAGCCCTGTTCTTCCGTTGGCACCTTTGTCATAGTACCATAGTACTTTGTACATTTGGTGAAAAAGCGAAGTTGAATACTTTATTTTTATTCTACTAAAGAGTAAAAGTACCACATTTTAATTATACTCAAGAAAGTAAGACAAAAAAAATATCAAGAAATCTACTCAAGTACTGTAACGAAAGTATTTGTAATTAGTTACTTTCCACCTCTGATCAGTGCATCCCTAGAATTAACATTTGTACCTGGTGATCCGATCACAAATGCACAGACAAATGCACAGAGCTAACTACAAGGTGTAAACGGACCCAAAGTGTTTATGTGATCTGATTACATGTATGTGATCACGTGACTTTATTCATGCCGATGTGTCCTAAACAACCTCAACACACTTCACCTTCACATCGTCAATCTTCCACTACTCTAAAAAGCTGGCAGTGGCTTAAAAAGAAAATGTGGAATGTGAGTGACATACTTACCAGCATTCCAGCAGCTTTTTTACAATGTGGAAGTTGGAATGGGATACACTGTAATGGAGGGCGGTGTTTCCATTGCCATCAGCCATATTAACAATGTGTTGTAGCAGGGCAGGGCAGATGCCTCTGAAAGCATTCAGGTAATCCTCCACCATCTCTGCCACGGCCGTCTTCTGACTGGACACACGGAACCACTCGTGCTGCACTGTGTTCACATATGGCCTCTGGAATGAAACAAAATGAGAAATATGATTGAGATCAGAATGTATTGCAGGGGATTTACATGCATTGTGCTCTATTGTAGTAACACTTCAACATGGAAGGAATCCCAAAATCAATGTAATGATCCTAATTAGTCTATATCCACTTATTAGACACATCCTTTCTTAAATTCAGGGATAATACAGCTTTGACTTAAGGCAGGACATAGGCGTAGGCCTGTCAGTACACAGCTGGGTGCGTCTCAGACTCTCTGCTCGGGGTCAGCAGAATTAAGTGTTGATCCAACATTCTTGTACACCACGTTACCCACAAAGGAGCACATTTCCTTCCCGTTCAGGCGCAGTGAAGCAGAGCATGAAGAAACATCTAAAACTCTAATTTGCTTTGAATCAGTTGGTTGTTTGGCAAGATTGCCGACTAAGCAAAAATAATAATAACTTTTAAAAAACGGCAAAACCTAAAGAGTAACTAAACACTTAACCAACTTTTTTGAGTTAATGATCTGTAAGAATGTATCTTTATTAATACAAGTCATTGATTCGAGTAACATTTTTGACATTTGTTTATAAAGTGTTCTACAATTTATGGTGTAAAAACGTCATAGTGCTGCCCTCTTCAGGTTGAACGGTGGCTACTGCAGTTGAATTTTCCTATTGGATGTTCCGCACTTCGTGACGTATGCAGGTTTCAGCTCACCAATGAGAGCTAAGCCCTTGGCAGTATGAAACCCATCTTGTGTCGTCAAAACCACTGTAGGGAGTCAGGAATTGGAATTGTGAGTATTGAAAACAATCAGGATAGAGTGTTTTAGCAGCTATTTCATCCCCTCTATCTCCGCTGGGGTCAGCCCACTTTTTCAGCATTTTCAAATATTGCCATTGGGTGGAGTCAGCCTCTGACCAGGGGTTTAGTTACCCTTTAAAGAGCCCTTATCATGGATTTTTGAAAATGGCTGTTCATATGGTGTGGAATATAGCTCTAAGGGAATGAAAACATCCTGCAAAGATTTATATCTGAAAGTGCACCGTATATAAAGTTATTGTCTTTCAAAAGTGAGAGTCGACTCTGAGTCTATGAAATGAATTGTTTTTGAAAACGAGTCATTAGCTGTTACATCGTGACGTAGAGACATATTGGCCACGCCCAGTTACTGCGCGTGCAGACGGAAGTGTAAACTTGAAGTCTACACATTCAAATACTTCATCATAGCATCATGTCGAGAAGACGCTGTTCTACAATGCAAAGATAGTTCAGCCACTTTGTTTTCATTTACCAGGGACGAGCATGTGAAGAATCGGTGGTTAGAGTTCATATTTGCAACGATACCACAACAGTATAGCCTGATTGTGTTCTCATCATTTTAATTACGAATCGTTCAAAACATAAATTAATTCAAATGTGGATTTGCAAGCGGTTGTTCCTGAAGGAGGGTTCAGTAACTTACCCAGTGTATATGGATCAGCTTCCTCCTCCGAATCACAACCTGTAAGTATTATTAATAATTGTTGCTTTTATGGGTTTTGAACGGTTTTGTAGCGTCGGGGCGTGAGGAAGGAAGGCGCAATTAGTATGCGTGTGCGTGTAAGTTACGCTAGCGCAGCTTCTAGGTCTCCAATGTAAATTTTTTTTTTAAATATGTGAAATGTTTGTCGCTGTCATTGGAGTTGTCATAAAGAATAGAGCGTCTTGTAGTACTGCAGTGCTTTATCAATATCTTTATGCGTTATGCTAACAAACAATAACTGACTGGGTCATCTGACCAATCACCGCCGATTAGCGTCACGCAAAGGAGTGGTTTGGAAAAATGAGTCGTTGTACGAATCATTTGGGAGTCAGTGAGTAAATCAGTTAAAAATAAATGCATATTATAAGACAAATAAAGTGTTTTTATCCTTGCATGCATGTTAAACTGTTTTTGGGAACTCCTAAAACAAAAATAGGAACATTTTAAATGCTATGATAGGGGCTCTTTAGAGAAAAAAGAGGATCTCACCAAATAATGATACTAATCTAGAATCACAGATATTATTTTTGTGCACTGAGGGTTTACACAGGGTTATATTATCTTACCACATCTTTACTGGATAGAGTCTTGGGGTCACTGAGGTGGGATTTCAGCATATTGCATGCAGAAAGCATCTTCTCATTCAAATCATACCTGGGAAGAACAAAACAAAGCAGTGTTACTAAATGCATGACACTTCTGACTGCTAACCAGTCAGGGGATTCAGGATTCTGAACACTTCACAAAGATGTAAATGCTAATGTATTTCCATTACCTTGCATACAAGTGTATGTAAAAAATAATTTTACAAGAACTTCTGTGTTTTCTAGAGCTGTTATTGCCTCACATTTTAGAAAAAGACAAAAGAGACTGCAGTCTTGTGATTCTGGTTATCTGATTAAGATGAACAATATCCCGTGAATGATCCTACTGGACTAAAACTAGGAATCTCTTATTTCTCTCCCGTCTCTCTATTATTTAATTTCAAAGTAGCGATTTAAAACTTTATTTGTTTCTCCACTTTCACTTCCAATCTCTATTAGCATCTTTTACAGTTGGAATGCTTGTAAATTAGGGAAACATAATGAGACCACGCCTGGATGTATAGGGAACTATCTGCCAAAGTATATTTAAAATTAGTAAATGGTTAAAAATGTATAAAAGGCGTTTTCCATTTAGCAAGGGTAAGTGTGATCAGCTCTCTTAACTTGATCACATTGGAGACAGATTGAAATGAAGTGTAAATGCACTTCTAGCTAAAAGAAAATATCGCAGAAACTATTCAGATAATGAAATCATGTTAATTCCAGGTGGAAAGAAGACTTGAAGATTATGAAAAGCATTATTTTAGGACTCTTTCTCATGACTCATGTCAGGCTTGGTATGCAAGATTCTTAACTGATAGGATTATACAGGAGCTCCCATTCCTGCCTCCAGTGACTACATTCCACTTTTTAAAAATCTTTTCAAATATTACATTGCAGACATCACAGCCAAAATACCTTAAATTTTCTTTCTAATGCAAAGAGATGCTTGAACCGGTCTAGAGTAATAAATGATGCAACATTAACTATGAATCACTTGTTGCATGTGGATCTAAGAGTTACTGGCAGTACTTTGCCTCTGCCTTTTGTCCTGGCCTAAATCTTCAGTGTCTTTATCTTCATCCACTGCTTCATTGTTTCGGAATTCTTCTTTCCTCCTTTCTCTCACATTCGCCATCTTGTCTTTCTCCTCCCTTCATCCTCTTGTACCCAGAGGAGCTGCTCTCTTCTGAGCTGGAGTCATCGCCTCAATGTCGTCTGTACCTAGAGATGGAAAACAGAATTGAATCTATGCACATTTACATGATATTCTAGAATACCTTATTCTGACTGTTCAACTGCAGCACTGATTTTGTAAAATAACTACTTATCACTTACTTATTCATGGCAACATACCTAATTTCATGTGCAGGTTACTAAGAATATATACATTTATATTGTAATGTTGTTGCAGCTTAAGCTAAACTACAAGTAATATGTCATGCTATTTTGTGAGTAGCCATGTAATAAGCTTTGTATTAGGGTCTTGATCACCCTCAACTGTTTTTTTGGTTGTATGCCTTACATATGACCAACATCAACTGAGACATTTTTTATCATACACTTCTTCCATGAGAAATATACACTCACCAGGCACTTTATTAGGTACCCCATGCTAGTAACGGGTTGGACCCCTTTTGCCTTCAGAACTGCCTCAATTCTTCATGGCATAGATTCAACAAGGTGCTGGAAGCATTCCTCAGGGAGTTTGGTCCATATTGACATGATGGCATCACACAGTTGCCGCAGATTTGTCGGCTGCACATCCATGATGCGAATCTCCCGTTCCACCACATCCCAAAGATGCTCTATTGGATTGAGATCTGGTGACTGTGGTGGCCATTTGAGTACAGCGAACTCATTGTCATGTTCAAGAAACCAGTCTGAGATGATTCCAGCTTTATGACATGGCACATTATCCTGCTGAAAGTAGCCATCAGAAGTTGGGTACATTGTAGTCATAAAGGGATGGACATGGTCATCAACAATACTCAGGTAGGCTGTGGCAGTTCAACGATGCTCAATTGGTACCAAGGGGCCCAAAGAGTGCCAAGAAAATATTCCCCACACCATGACACCACCACCACCAGCCTGAACCGTCGATACAAGGCAGGATGGATCCATGCTTTCATGTTGTAGACGCCAAATTCTGACCCTACCATCCGAATGTCGCAGCAGAAATCGAGACTCATCAGACCAGGCAACGTTTTTCCAATCTTCTATTGTCCAATTTCGATGAGCTTGTGCAAATTGTAGCCTCAGTTTCCTGTTCTTAGCTGAAAGGAGTGGCACCCGGTGTGGTCTTCTGCTGCTGTAGCCCATCTGCCTAAAAGTTCGACGTACTGTGCGTTCAGAGATGCTCTTCTGCCCACCTTGGTTGTAACGGGTGGTTATTTGAGTCACTGTTGCCCTTCTATCAGCTTGAACCAGTCTGGCCATTCTCCTCTGACCTCTGGCATCAACAAGGCATTTCCGCCCACAGAACTGCCGTTCACTGGATGTTTTTTCTTTTCGGGCCATTCTCTGTAAACCCTAGAGATGGTTGTGCGTGAAAATCCCAGTAGATTAGCAGTTTCTGAAATACTCAGACCAGCCCTTCTGGCACCAACAATCATGCCACGTTCAAAGTCACTCAAATCACCTTTCTTCCCATACTGATGCTCGGTTTGAACTGCAGGAGATTGTCTTGACCATGTCTACATGCCTAAATGCACTGAGTTGCCGCCATGTAATTGGCTGCTTAGAAATTAAGTGTTAACGAGCAGTTGGACAGGTGTACCTAATAAAGTGGCCGGTGAGTGTATTTTCTTGTCTAACCTGGAAAGAGACCTACCCTCCATTCACACCAACAAACTGCAAGTTCTTTTTTGTGCCATTGGGTCCCTGATGACCGTCTTTCTTCATGATGGACTTCAGGGTGCTGTGACTGCCTAGTAGGGAAGACAAATGCAGACAATCAACAATTATTGTTTTATACTGCTAAAATATAAATTTGAATCATATTTTTCCAGGTACAAACAGTAGTCAGGTATTCAAGTTTACATGCATATTGTTACTGCAACGATTTTAATATAGATCTGTAATATTTTGTATTTTATAGCCAAGTAATACTTTGCCTCCAACAAAAATGCTGACAGAAATCTACACACCCTATCAAAATTGATAGAAACGCATAAAGCGGACATCATGATTTATGAAATACAGTGTTATTGCTGTTATGGGAAATGAACAAGACGAATCTACTTCAGCCAGCAACAGCTAATCATGACCATAAGCTGGAGTTGGCTATACTTTTCCAAATATTGACATGTAGAACGTCCAAACTTATTGTCATTTTCAACAGAAGAAAATATCATCAAGCGAGTTTTTCCTAGATCAGGAAAAAAGAATTTGCATATCAAACATGCATTTAGAAAAAAAAAACGATGTGAAGCAAAAGAACCATCCCGTAGCCTAAAGCTATGGCAAACATGTTAAGTACAGGCTTTGCTCTGCCAAATACCAAAGCGGATCACCGCCCTCTCCACGGAGACTGAAAAAAGAACAGTTCTGAGAACTGCCAGAACATGCCCTACAGATGGACACACTCCCTCTGACTGTCTCTATCTCAAACATTGTGGACGATGAAGACACTCATTATCCACGTTTCCCTTATTTTGACGGGTGAGAGCAGTTGAATCCCTGGAACTACATCCCTTGAAGCTGTTAATCTGTTACATGCTCTTCTAAGACAGTCACACAAGGGTGGCTTCATGAAAAAAAAAAAACTAAAAACATCCATCAAGGGGAGTTCAATGTGAAGAAGTGGCTTCTTTTATAATGATTACTCATAGTCTTATAGTATTTTAAAGCGAGACAGGTGAATAGGGTATTGTTTAACTAGCAGATATCACCATAAATCTTTCCCAGTTGATTACCTATATTAAAATGAGAAAAAAAATGACAAGTTTTCTGTTTAAATATGTAAATTATGCATTATGTAATTAAATATGCATTAATTTGCATCTATTCTAGTAGTCATCTATTAGAGTATTGGATAAAGCCAGGTTCAAAAAAAAATTTCATTGTGTTCACATATTAGATGGGGAAAAAATTACAGAGGGATTTAAAGATTAACTTTTGTTATCCTATAAATCAGAATATACTGTCAATCGCTTGTTTTATGGAATAAAATGTTATACAAATCAGGCTAGGAATAATATATTTAAAAGTCCCTCTGTAAATGTCTTTATAATATAACTGGGTACAAGAGTTTGGTGTATATAGGTGCTACTGAAGTGGAGATTTCAGACTTGGAGTATTAGAGAAAAGTCACTATTGCTGATTAAAAAATAGACCATATTTGTATCCGAAGCATTGTACAGGAGAGAGAGAGGTTTCTAGCGGTGTTTGTGATGACGGTGCAGACAGCGATCGCGGTGCAGCAGGATGATTTAGAATGCCTTACGGGAAAGTGACATATGCAAACAGACAAGGTATAGTATAAACACCTAAATGTGTATTTCAGACTTTTTTCATCATAAGTCTGAAAGAAGACATGTTATTGAAGACAAATATCCCAAAATCTCAAAATTGACCAGTGAAAAAAAAAAAAAAAAGTTTTTGCCTGCCTTATAAAACAACTACAACTGACTAAAACTGCAAACATATTTACAAATATGTCTCATTTAGTGATAGAACTGGGCATACAGTACCATGCAATGCTGTGGACATTTGCTGGTCCATGCGGCTTTTCTGTGTAGCTGTACTGTGTTCATGCGAGTCGTCAGTATAGACATTTTCTATCCGTGACACCTCTGTTCTCACACTACTAGAGTGGGAATCGACTGCATTGACCATCTGCGTTTCTGGATAAATGGAACAAGAAGAGACAGAAAAAAGTAGACATGAAGAACAGCAACATTGCTGAAAAGGACATCAATGTCACATAGAAGTGTGTCAGAATTTGTTCTTACGGATTATCAATCAATCAATTTTTATTTATATAGTGCTTTACAATAACCAGAGTTGATCCAAGCACTGGACAGGGAAAAAAGTACAGGACAAAAAAAAACAAACAACAATACAATACAAAAAATAAAAATACAAACACTTCTATAAAATCATTTTGCTAATCAGTTGTCGATCAAGTGTCAAAAGCCGGTTCTAAAGAGATGGTGCTTCAACACGATCTAAATCTGTGTTATCTCACAGAGCAATGTGCAATGGTAATGATATGAATCTAAATTCAAGACTCAAGATATTCTTCAGGTTTAGATATCAGATGGTCTTTTGTTGGCATGCACCAAAGGTAGTAATATAATAAAAACATTTCAGCAAAAGAATGTATAATATGGATGGAGAATACCATCTCCTGCCTAATCTATAGCCAAATCTGATCACAGCAGACATGGAAACACTAAATCTTGGCAGCAATTTTGACTGATCCATTGGCCATAATACTTTGATGCGCATGTAAAATTTCTATCCTTCATTCTCGCTTTCCCCTTCTCTACAGAGCAGAATGAATTGTTATTTATAGCTTCAGAGCATTCCATAAAAATACATGCTAAAATGCTGGAATTTCTAAATAAAAGATTAGAGAGAAATACGAGACGGCTGGACTAAGAACTTCTAGATTCCTACCATTTTTTGAAGCCTACCACCTTCATTCCTGGAAATAAAAACAGTACTAAATATACTTTGGATATGCTTCAAAAGTAAAAAGGGACAGTGAAATATTTATCATTATGATCATAAAAAAAACACAACAGTTCCCCAGTAAAACCAGACCAGAACATTGCAATATGCAAAAAAAAGAGCTTACTGTAGATTATTAAAGGGACACTCCACCCATTTGCATTAAGCTTTCCATTGTTAGAAACTGAGTCATACTATTGAATGGTCGTGCAACACTCTCATTTTCCGCTGAGACGAGAGAAATCTGCTATTTACCTTTTCACTTCCTCCCAACAATGACGCAAAAATCGTCATTTTACATCATTGTAGGAGGAAGTGTAAAAGTGGAGGATTTCTGTAAAGAATACAAGCACTAGTTCCCACCCTTTCAAACCTGCTCATATGGGACCTAATGCACTAACAGACCTATCACAGATCAGTGCCAGATTTTGAAAATAAGGACGAAGGTACTGAATAGGCAGATGGATGCATTATGGAGGATTGGGATTACAAGTCAGGCATTGTGTCAGCCATCATTTTTTTTTTTTGAAGCTAAGCTAGCAGGCTCTTGTTCTGTGGAGAAAGCCGAGAAGTAGGGCTCACCATCCTCTTTTTCCGTACATGTGCCGTCCGCCGTTGTCCGGGATTCAGCTTTGGCTTTCTGCAGTCGCCATGTTTAAATGCACAGCTTTTGTTTTAACCAAACTGAATTCATTCTGATTGGTGAATCTGAACATCGTGTTTACGTGAACGCTAAACAAGCTATCGGTTGATGTGCGTTTTACCATTGCTAAGAAAATTCCCACTCCTCCGTAAGTAATACAAGACCAGTGCATCTCACAGGTGTCGCTTATCGTAAAAATTATGCCACTGGCCTCGCACGGTTCTGCCTCGTCCCTCACTCGTCCTGCTTACAACAGTAAATATGATGAATGGCGACTGTAGAATGCAAAAGCCGAATCCCGAACATTTTGGGTGATCTCAAAACACATTTTCGGGCAGACTCATCACGGAGACTCACTAGTAGCCTAGACTTGTTGTTTAACTACTGTGCTCTGTTACCAGTAGGCGTGGCCTCCTAGGGCAGCGAAGCAAGTGCATTCTGGGAGTAGTTGTATTTTATCCACATAAGCCAAAAATACATTTTCTGGCTTTTCTCAATCTAGAAAGCTCACATAATTTCACATTTCTTCTACATACATGACCCATTTGAAATACACATTCATCTTTCCAGAGGTGAAGTATCCCTTTAAACATTGAGCATATAGGGTTTAAGAAAATTGCAACTAACCTTTCACGGTGTAGTCTGACTTCTCCTGCTGCCTTAGTAGGTCCACATTGCAGAGCTCCTCAACACTTCCATACTTCATAACTGAATTGATGGATGATAGTGTAGTAACTAGCTCACTGTTGATGGAGCTAAACTGGGATTGTTGAGGTGGGTCGAATGCATCTGCCAGCTCACTGTAGTTCTGAGCAAGCAACATCTGCTGTTCCTGCAAGAGCTTTTGCACTCTCTCTATGTAGTGATCAAGTCCAACACCTGCCCCAGCTGGTGGCTGGATGGGTCCTGCTGATGGCATTAATCCCACAGGCATACTCTTAACTTGGGTCAGGGCAGGAGACTGACAGGGGCCACAGGCAATGTTCCTTGTCTTCTGACCAACTAAGAAGTTTTCATGTATGCTAATGGGGCCAACGCCAGCCTCTTTTGTTTTGCAAGATGCTGACAAATCAAGCATAACCTCCTCAGATGCTGTAGTACCTACTGAAACGGAGCGTGTTTTCAATGTGGCTAGCACATCTTTTACAAGACCATCCCCAATGGCTATTGTACGAGTCTCCAGTGGTACAGTGCTTACTTGTTTGTCTTTTGAGTATGACTGTGTATTAGTGCAGGAATCAGTAAGAATGACATTGTCTGTATTGGTTAACTTTGCTATTGTCTCGATTTCTGTGTTTGTGTACTGTGAAGCACACATGGGTAAGACCATGACTCCAAAATCAGTTCTGTGAACATCATCTGTTGCTGAGCTCTGGGTTACCATCTCCTTGATGGGCCTGACCATTACATCCACTGAACAATCTCCACATCCAATAGACCTGAACTCTCTGGCTTGTTCAGCCTCTCTTTTGCAAAGTCCTAAATCTTCAGCCGTTAACTCAGTGTTGATCCCCATTTCACATACACTTAATTCCACTCCCACACTCCGGTTGCACATCACAACCTGTCTGCCGACACACTGATCATGAACCTCAGCACGTTCTTGTACAACCCATCTCTCCATTGGCAAATCTGGACCCACCAAAACATGCCTTGCATCTGGCCTGCAAGTAATGCCAACTGAATTCATTTTTGGGACATGATTTGTGCTTGCATCATTAAACTCAACATGGTTGCCGACACCTTGGCTCTCTGTGAACACTCTGGCCTCCACTGAAGTGCTGTACATCTCTGGCCTAGCCATCATACCCTTGTCTGTTTTTTCTCTAATCCAGCCACTTGAAGCTGAAGCTTTAGCTTTCCCATCTCCATTTCATGAGTGGTCTCCTTAAGTTGGACTTCCAGTCTATATATCTTCTCTTTGAGAGCTTCGATGGTCTGGTGTTGCATCTCAATTTCCGCTTCTACCTCACTGCTCATTCCTAGCATGGCTTCAGTCACACCAACACCTGTGCTCTTCACCTCCTGCTCTGTTCCAACAGCCACATCTCTGCTTTTCCCAGGAAACTTTCGGTAAACAACCACGTCGTTCATGTTCTCATCGGCTCCAACACCAATAGACTTGCTTTCACGACTCTCACCGCTGGATGTTTTGGTTTGTTTTTTGCTCTGTTTGGTGTAAGCTGTGCTTTATTTCCTCACCATTGTCCTGTATGTTCCTCTCCAGAGCCTCCACCTCAGCTGTCAATTGCCTAAACTCTTGTAGCCTTTGGGTGCTCTGCTCAGTGTTCTCCATCTCATCAATGTGAAGTTCAGAGCCTGTCCTGAGCTGGGTCAGGGGTTCATACTGATCAGCACTGCCAACACTATAAGAGCGCTTCCTGAAACTCGCCACATGGACCCTGTCCCGCTACCTTGGAGTTATTCATTTTGGACACTAGTTGCCTTTTCTCTTCTTGCAAGACTGATATCTTGACTTGAAGAATTGGGATGGTCTTTACCTGCTCTTCCAGTTCTTTTAGTCTCTTTAAAGCCACTACCATCTGTTCTCGAATGTGCTGGAGGTGCAGGGGGCTAACATTGGTCACTGGTGTGGTCATGCCTGAGCTGAGGGGACTGTGGCGGATCGAACTACCCATAGAGGATGTGAAGTAGGGGTTGTACTCGCCATTGCCTAGATGTCCATTGTGTTGGAAAGAATGCAAGCTAGGAGAAATCTGGCTTGGCCCATAGGAGCCATTGTAAGAGGACAGCGAACTGGATGAGCCCATTCCACCAAAACTGGCCAGTCGCCTGCGAGGCGGTTCGTTGACTGGTGGCTGCATAAGGAGCCGCTCTTGCTCCAGTCGCCTTCAAGTCTCCATCAGTGTTTTCTCCACCTGGGGGTTATGGCGAGAAGGCGGGGAGAAGGTGGTGGCAGCAAATGCTTGGTCTCAGGGACGTTCACAAAGGCTTGAGGAGCTTCATGAACTTGGGCAGTATGGCCAGGGGGGGCTACCTGGTTCTGAGGCGTGAAGTAAACAGATGACTGTTTGCTCTCATCGCTGTTGGAAGAGGACAAGGAGTCTGTTGAAGTCCACTCAGTCTGGCCACTGCAACTGCTCTGAGGAGGCGGCACGGACCGGACCACTTTTGGCTTCCTCTGAATGTTTAGCTTCTTGATGGTGTTGCCCCGCTCAATATCATCAACATACTTAAGGAAATCCAGGTCTCAGCTGATAACCATATGGGGTTTCCAAGCAGTAAGGGTCCTTCTCGTCATCATCTTTTTCTGCAAAAAAGAAAACAAAAAAACAAAGAGTGGAGTTAGTTTGTACAATCTAATCATTGTACAATATATATGTATAAGAGCCAACAACTCTAAAATCAGAAATACATTTTGACAGAATGATTCTTCAGTCTGAGTCCTTAGATACATTAAGTATATTTATAAAGTTTGAAACCAACTCTTAACGTTGTAGGCACAAAGGTGTGATAACAGTGTGATCACTCCTGCCATGCCCTTTAATAATAACAGTGTGAGTCAGTCATTTCAACAGTACTTTACACTTAAACAATACATCGCTAAGATCTTTCCAAGAACAATCAAACCATTAACTAAAAAAACAAGTTGAAATTTCCATCTATTGGTTTCCAACTCTAAATGTATAGAGTTATTACACACAATTTCATGGCAAAACAAACTCCATGTGTTTGCTGAGAATTTGTAAGGAGGGGGCAAGTGGGGGTGGGGTTAAGGAAAACAAGGAGAGCAAATATTTCTTTCTACCCAAAGATCAATTTGGGCTGATGCAATTGACAATATGTTAAACATTTCACTCACTCACTACATTGCAGACAAAATGTTAATAGTTTCTTTTCAGCTAGAAGCCAAGGAATATCCATCAACAGAGCTTATATCACAGTCCAAATTCCACATCGGACAGAGAATTCCTGTCGTCAGTTAGACAGATTAACTATCTGAAAGCCAAGACACTTTCAGATGATTTAGAGAGCCAGACACAGAGCATTAAGTACAAACAACAAACCACTGAACATTTTCTTGGTACGTTTTAAGGACATACGTAACATGCATGAAAGTTTACTTGACCATGTAACACTCATTCAAACATTGCCTATATAAGTTTAACTGAAAGAGGTTTTGGGGAGGTTAAGGCAACCTAATCCCTCATTGTTCAAGCGTCACTTACCCCAAGTCAAACAGCAGTCCTCATGCAGCAGCGCCTGTTCCCTTACAAGCCGTCATAGTTTTATAACTAGAACAAGCTGCAGGCTGCCTCCCCTCACTCACTGAGCACTTTCTCAACCTTCACTCCATAAGGGGAAAAATTCCACTATTGGTGTAAACTTAGCCCAGCTCTGCGCCGCCTGTGATAGGCTAGTTGTCTCTACCAATCATGCAGTACTCACACTGTTTCTTCTGTCTTGCCTCTCTGAAAGTGTTCTTTAAACACTGTGTAACCCCTTGAAAACAGAGGTCTCTTTTTAAACACTCTTTCCAGGCATGTCTTTAACACAATAATACAAGGTTCAGTTATTTCTGCTCCTTAATGTGAACTTTGTTTAGGATTACAGATAAAAACACCAAGATAGGGTGACTTTTTCAATGACAATAACGGTTTACAAAAGTTAGTAGACCAAAATAGACATTTTTAAAATACTCTCTCTCTCTCTTTTCTATTCTTTATTTAGTCAAGAAACAATCCTTCAACAGCACTGACAAAACCTCTTTTACTGTACTTGCACAGCAACAATAGCTAGCTTGTTAAGCACGCCAGCTAGCTTTGCTGAGTATAGCAAGAGCACAACAGCAATGTCATGGAGAGAGAGACAGGCTCGTCTGGTACGAGGAACAGACACTTAGGCAGCTGAGCGCTGACCTCACTGGGAGGGGGGGTTGAAAACCTGTGACACTAAATGGACAAGCGAGAAGCAAGGGAAAACGCATGAAAGCAGTGTGAGAAACGGCTCCAAGAATAATCCACCCACACTCACTTTTAGCAGTCTAGAATTACACTACCCACCATCAGACAAAAACAGCCTAGAGGATGTGCAGATCAAAATAGTTTATGCTACGGGCAACCTACTGAAGCAAACTTACTCTATGTTGAAAAGAACTTTTAAAAGTGTTAGAGTTAGACTGGTTTAAAGTTCAGCAACCAGCTGGCAGAAAGTTTTTATTTTTAAAAGAACAAACTGACCATATTTACAGAATAAATAATTTTTGAATTTGAAACAAAGACATTCACACGACATCTGTGCAAAAAAAACGAATAGTCCTCTCCTGTATCTAGTGGTGGCTAGGGTTATAGTCCTTATCATTAGAAAAAAATAAAATTGCCAGGTTATGCAAGTTTTTGGGGGATGTGTTTACACTTGGCATCCATAGTTTGATTAAAATGAGCCCTGGTGTGTTTGCTCTGTTAAAGCGGTTCATTTGAATAAAGGTGAACTGCTGTCATCTCCAACCTTTCTGCAGCACTATACCAAGTGGACTAGAGACTGCTGAAAAGATGGATCTTGGTCCGCTTCCAAACAAAATCTGGTGCAGTTTGAATGAATATTAACGCAACAAGGGCCAAAGACATGTAAACAAACCAAAAACGGGACATGATGTCAGAAGATGCGGCCCTAAAAAGGACCGAATACTCAAGCATACCTGTTTTGTCTGGTCATAGTCGCAATGTTGCCCATCACAGTTTGTTACAAGCACCAGAACCGCATCTCTTTGCAGCAGATCTTCATTTGTGCTTTAGACGGAGGGGTTACTGCCACTGTTTTGACTCCTTTACACATTTTATAAGCTCTTCATGAGTTCTCAGCTGGTCAAAATACAATCATCTGTAGGTTTCGAACATACAACGAGGGCATTTAGCCCAGCACACAGCATTGTTTTGTATGTCCAATAAGTCTTGAAAAACGTGCAATAAAAGCCAACCAATACCTATGCCTTTAGGTTCGGTGTTAAAATGCCAATGTGAACGTGAAGGGGACCAGGCCTAAATGTTTTTTTTTTTCCAAGACTAAACAAACCAAGCAAAACAAACTACAAGTGTGATTGGCTAAAACCAAAAGCAAGGATGTGGCAGTGACAGTTTCTGACAGGTGGACAAACAAACATGACACATGATCATTTGGCATGCCTGTTGTACCAAAGTTATTTCTGGACAAAATTAGTAGAAATAGCCCCATGTAAATGAGGTTTGTAAAAGATATGGATTTGTCAAAATAAAGGGAAAAAGTGTTAAATCCACATTGGGATTAATTTGTCCAATCTGTCTAAATCGTTTAAAAGGTAGAGAGGATATGGTTTGTGGAATCTTATGGGAATATTTCTAAAATATGTAATTGTTTTGTGTGTTCACTTGGAATTGCAGATGGCCAAGATAGTTCTCTAAATTTTCACAAGACATCCACTTTTGACCAAAAGTAACAGTGTCATACAAACAACTTAAAATAGATGTCCACAGACAGCCCTGCTATTTCTTCTATTCCATTCCTGCTTGATCTGTGCACTGCTTTTACTAAAAAAGAGAGAGAGAGAGAGAGAGAGAGAGAGAGAGAGAGAGAGAGAGAGAGAGAGAGAGAGAGAGACAGAGAGATGGACAGAGAAGAAATAGTAATAGAAGTGTGCCTTACAATCTTTGAGTTTAATAGGGCATGGCTTATCTACCGTCTGTGTTTAACAAATGCTGTCTGACTAAATGTCCAAAGACAATGACATATCAAACAGCAGCTAAATATTTGAGCGATGCAGCATTACTGTTGTCACCAGAAACTGTGCCGCCTAACAAAAGTAGAAACATTTTGAGTAGACTCTTATCTAAAATCTGTAGTTCTGATTTGTTTTTGGCCTCTTTTATGTTCTAGCTATTACACTCAAGATCTATTCTAGTACAACACCTAAAAGTATTCATTACCAATTACAAACCCTTGAGGACAATGTTTTCCAGTTCTCATCTAACACAATGGAATCTCAGTGTATCTCTCACAGAATTCACAATCACCTTGGGCAAGAGATCTGCTAAATGTTAGCAATGTAAATAGATGTCTATTTGAAAGTCTGACCTCAGTTGACCACATCTATGATGTGGCAGGAAAAACAAACTTCATAAATCTGCTTGTTTTGCCAACCACAAAACCTACATGAAAATTTGAGAGATCAGGATTCAGGAAATCACCCAAGTTATCTTTCAAAGTATATGTGCAACAAGAAAATAAAGGTGGTAAACATACCGGAAGGATGAAACGTTTCAAAGTGTTTAAATTACTTTTTTGACTTTTCTTTTGTCAGGTGGTACAACCAAATATTTGCAAATAAATAAATAAATAAATAATATACACTCAACTAAAGGATTATTAGGAACACCTGTTCAATTTATCAATGCAATTATTTAATCAACCAATCACATGGCAGTTGCTTCAATGCATTTAGGGGTGTGGTCCTGGTCAAGACAATCTCCTGAACTCCTGAAACTGAATGTCAGAATGGGAAAGAAAGTTTTTTTAAGCAATACTGAGCATGGCATGATTGTTGGTGCCAGACGGGATGGTCTGAGTATTTCATAATCTTACTGGGATTTTCACGCTCGACCATTTCTAGGGTTTACATAAAATGGTGTGAATAGGGAAAAACATCCAGTATGCGGCAGTCCTGTGGGCGAAAATGCCTTGTTGATGCAAGAAGTCTGGGCCGACTGATTAAAGCTGATAGAAGAGCAACTTTGAAATAACCACTCGTTACAACCAAGGTATGCAGCAAAGCATTTGTGAAGCCACAACACGCACAACCTTGAGGTCGGATTACAACAGCAGAAGACTCCCACTGGGTACCACTCATCTCCACTACAAATAGGAAAAAGAGGCTATAATTTGCAAGAGCTCACCAAAATTGGAGCCAAGTTAAAAGACTGGAAAAATGTTGCCTGGACTGATGAGTCTCGATTTCTGTTGAGACATTCAGTTGGTAGAGTCAGAATTTGGCGTAAGCAGAATGAGAACATGGATCCATCATGCCTTGTTACCACTGTGCAGGCTGGAGGTGGTGGTGTAATGGTGTGGGGGATGTTTTCTTAGACACACTTTAGGCCCCTTAGTGCCAATTGGGCATTGTTTAAATGCCACAGTCTCCCTGAGCATTGTTTCTGACCACGTCCATCCCTTTATGGCCACCATGTACCCATCCTCTGATGGCTACTTCCAGCAGGATAATGCACCATGTCACAAAGCTCGGAAAATTTCAAATTGGTTTCTTGAAACAAAGAGTTCACTGTACTAAAATGGCCTCCACAGTCACCAGATCTCTACCCAATAGAGCATCTTTGGGATGTGGTGGAAGTGGAGATCCATGCCCTTGTTGTGCATCCCATAAATCTCCATCAACTGCAAGATGCAATGGGTCAAACAAAGTATTAGAATGTTGCTCCTAATGATCCTTTAGGTGAGTGTATATTCCTAATTTTATGTATAAATGAAATCTTAAAAGACAAGTTCGGTATTTTACACTTAAAGCCCTGTTTTAAGAGTTTCTGATGAAATGGAAGAGTTAAGATTTAAATTTGCACACATGCTGCTGGTTGCAGAACCACAGAAACGATTGGATTTTTAGATTTTTCTAGAATTTTCTTTAGGAGTGGCGTGTAATTAAGGGTGAAAAGCTCCGACAGCCTGGGGGAAATCTGAATCTGAATGTGTCCTCCAGAATCCCATACATCATCTGAAAGTGGTAATACAATGTACTTGTTTCAGTTGATAGTAATGTGAGACAAGGGAAAATCTGCTGACAATACTGAACATTTCTTGAAATGTTATTCTGCAAGATGCTGTAAATAAAGTAAAAGATCTGCATATAAGCTTATTTTGTGTTGTACATTGTCTACCTGAATTCCCTTGATTATGATGTTTTGGCGTATTGCTGTCTGGTGCCCTGATGCATTGTGAGACTCTGAAGTAATTCCATTAGTGGTGATGTTGGCCCTGGGTGACGTGTACAGTACTTTAATCCAGTGGATGAACCACTCTCCAAAACCAAATTTGAGAAGCGTATTCAATAAAAAAAAAAGACCGGTTTACCTTATCAAAAGATTTCTCTGCATCAAGTGAAATGATAATGGTTTTCTGTTGTCTCTCTGTGATATTATGAATAGGTTAAAAAAATCTGCGGACATTATCTGTAGTGTGTCTATTTTTGATGAAAACTGTCTGAACTGAATGAATGAGTGTGTGGGGGGGACCGTTTCTATTCTGGTTGCTAGTGCTTTGGTAATAATTTTCATGTCAGTATTCAATGGTGAGAGAGGTCGGCAGCTACGTAGAGGAGTGAGTTGGATCTTTTTAGTGATAATGTAATGGCAGCTGTATTCATGTGTGGATATTGTGGATGACATTTTAATTTCTGTAATTACTCTGTTGAATAGTGGTGATAATATCCCAGAAGTGTCGATAGAATTCAGCTGAAAATCCGTCTGGCCTGGGAGATTTAATGCAAGGAA
The DNA here is from genome assembly GCA_030378365.1 of Hybognathus amarus. NCBI lineage: Eukaryota > Metazoa > Chordata > Actinopteri > Cypriniformes > Leuciscidae > Hybognathus > Hybognathus amarus. The sequence continues at coordinate 810,228 of JAQIUQ010007031.1, read as the reverse complement.
TTTTATTGAGTGATTTACTAAGTTTGTTAAGGCTAAGGGGAACATCTAGAATGTTGGTTTCTTCTGCAGTTAATTTTGGCAATGTTATACTGGTCAAGAAGTTGTCAATTTCAGATCGAGTATGTGGGAGAATAGAGGTTGCGGTAGAAAATCCAAAATGTGTTTTTATATCCTGTGGATTTTGATGAATGTTTTCTGTTGATGTCTAAAGTGGCTGGGATGGTTGATTTCTCTTTCTTGTGTTGGAGTAGATTTGCTAATTATTTACTGTTTGCATTATTACTATATTGAAAACCATTATATTTCAGTTGCTAAAATTTGAAATTGTGTTTTCTGTATGACGTCATCAATTTGTGTTTTGAGTTCTGAGTCTCTTTTGGTTTCACTTCATTGCAGATTTTTCATGTGTTAGGAATTCGATTTTTTGTTGTAATGTATTTTCCAATTATTGTTTCTGGGTTTTTTTCCTATATGAAGAGTATGATTTAAATTTTCCTCCGATTACAGCCTTCCCAGCTTACCATTGCAGAGTCATTCATCTCCAGAAAGAGTGCTCGCTCTCGCCTTATAAAGGTTGTAAAGCTGTGGTCTTCTAAATGTGAAGTATTAAAGTGTCATAGTTGAAGTTTTAGCATATGTTTAAGTATTTATAGACAGAGAGGTAGGGGCGTGATCACTGATTACAATTGGATGGATTGTGTTATCAAAAGATCGTATTGATTTATTATTTGATTAATTTATTATTTGAAAGTACTGAAAATGAACTCAAACTAAATAGGCTTTATAGAATAAAGTGATACATGTCATGAATTTATCAAATCATTTTAAAAGAAAATAATGTACTTGGACACAAAAATATGTACATGTCATTAACCCGGTCAGCTTTGAAACGCGCATCAGTGACATTTATACAGGCATTTCAGACTTCATAAATGCATTCATAAAAATCCAGCCAACAAATCTTTACAAAACCAGTTTGCTTCAAACTGTCCAGTGCAATAACAATCCAAGCTACAGCATTACCTACTGTGCAGATGCTATAGTATAAGACAGGGGGTGTGATATATTGCCAGGTGGACAACATATTTTCCACAAAAACCTGTTGTTCAAGACCATCCAAAGGAGTACCTTTCAAAAATGATTTGTTAACTACATTAACAAACCACAACAGAGCAGTTTGAAACCTGAACAAATACAAATGCAACCTTCCTGAACATTTCTTTTTAAACCAAAACACAATTAACATGAATATCAGTAATCCAAGTTACAACACTTTATTCTTAACACTTAATGGCCATTCATTCTACCTTTAAATGACTAGAGCACTGAATATAATACTGTTTTGTCACTTACTGGGACAGGAGTTTGAATGTAGCAGGCTAGCATTACTGGTCTGAGCATATCAGAGTTTCTCAAACACACACACACACACACACACACAGAGAGAGAGAGAAAGAGAAAACAGAGGCCCTTTTCTCACTCTGGCCTGGGTATTTCCTGACCCGGCCCATGGAAACCACTGTCAGCCCTCCAGTTTAATTATCCCTAGAAATCCACTGTCATCTTCAACTTCACTAACAAACACACAGAGCCATTAAACCAGTAACAAGAAACAATGCTGGAACAGATACAGACACTACTCTAAGAATACTCCTGCCATAAAAGAACAGAGCAACCAAGAGAAACCATGAACATATCCAGTATTAAATCATTTATTATATTAACTAAACCTGCAGAACATCCCAGACTCTTGCTAATCCACCCAATATTAGCTGTCAATGAACTAAAAACATCTGAAGGAATGGCTGTAAATTACATGCAGTGGATTGTTGCAGACAATAGTCTTCAAATTATTACAAATACAAGGGCTGTTATCTTAGTCCAGTTCCACTCATTACATAATACACTGAGTACGTTTTCAGACGTGCTGTGATTCAGCTGATGTACAACCTTAAATACCACATGAAATGGCTTACGAAGTACAATTTCCTTTGCTGCGCAAAAGAAAAATGCAATTTTAAATGTAAATATATGATAATTGTCAAGACACAGATGGCCACAAAGCTAACAGGCATTGACTAAAAGCCATAAAATTTCCATTTTAGCTCATGCTTTCGACATTGTACCTTATGTTGAATTTACATACTCAAATTATGCGTGGATACAAAATATTTAAGCGGCCACGTCCAATCCCAGGCTATAAAAACGCTTCTAAATGTTCAATACATCAATCTGCTTCTGGAAGTTTTACTCTAGATCAGGAAGAAAGCTCTGACTTTGGAGACACATAATACACAAAGAAACTGAAAATATGTTTAAAGGTTAATGAGGTACCAGATCACTTAAATAAAGAAGACCATTGTACTGTAAGTCAACAGTATTCAAGACAAGTACCCGTAATACTAGTGTCCAACAATTTAGCACGTCCATTAGCCCTTCAATCTTGACATGCTAATCAGCTAGAACTCTAGACTTTATAATGGCACAGCTTGGCAGCCTTGTTAAACACCAAGTGCTCTGGCCTTCGTTTGCTGTGGAGGAGCCATATGGAAAGAGTCCAAGACAACACAAAATCTCCTGTATAGCTATTACTGACCTGAATTTCATTGTATAAATATCAAAGGTGAGGGTTTACTGACACAGACAACCAAAATGTCAATAGGAGATACAGTATCATAAAGAAAGAAGCTATCTCTATTGACTGTGTTAGTTTAGTTAAGCTGATTTT